>JAAVTI010000217.1:0-29439 GCA_011947335.1 Phytophthora constricta
TCTAGCCTCGTGACTTTTTTACAGAAAGGAGGACAAGACAACACAAAAGATTAGAGCACTAGGCAGTCAGCATTGCATAATATCACACTAGATATGTCAGTAGGGCCACATCAGACAGTGCTTTCACGACCACACTAGGGGAGTCAGTACTTTTCCCTAGGTTTTATTTATTGCCCGTATCCACGGGCTTGACGCCGTGGAAGTTAAGTATCACCAAAAACAACTGAAACTTGGATATAAAGTAGTGGAACAATTGTATTGTTTGGTTAGACTATTCGACAAACACCGTAGACACTTGGCGAGCGGTTCTTCAGTGCTGCTCAACAGTTAAGAGCACCCCAAAAAATCAGCGGGGTCAGATACTGAACTATTTGGTTACTCTAGCGGTGCCCACAGAAGTTGAAATGTACATCGATCAGACCGCCGCTGCGTAGACCTTAACTCTGAATAACCAAGCTCCCATCGAGACCTTCACAAGCCTCCGTTCACACAAATTATCAATGCCACCAAAACATTTACTCAGGAAAAATATTCTAGCTGCTCCTCTACGATCAATAATGCTAACGCCACTCAGACTATTCGGAACCCAACTAGAGTACCTGTTTTCTATTTCGCCTCACACCATACTTATATCTTGTGTGGTCGAATCATCCTCAGCCGTTCATCCTCACCGTCATACCCGTCAAATCCTATTTTTTTAGCGCGAAAATACACTTGGCGGAGCACAGGAGGCGCGTTGCAAACGTAAAAACATTTGAGAGTGTTTCCTGATTCAGCTCACACTCTACCCGTCGCGGTTGCGAGGCTTCGCGTCTCCGCTTCTGGCAAGACTCACTAGACTATCTTCGAGAAGTAAATATGATCAAAACTCCGACATTGCTTTTAAGCGACAGAGGTTTGAGTGCTCGAGGAATCGGCTTCAGGTAGTACTCGCGAAAGTCCTTTACGTATCTGTCGTATTCACTACTTGCTCGCACAATTACCTCAAAATATTCCAAGCTTTTGGTGGTGTCAAGCATCTGCAGAAGAGGTTGCAAAATGGATTCAAAACCGCGAGGCTGATAGCCTCCTTGAACTTTGATCCTACCATTACACTCGTTTGTCAGCTGTACACACAAACGGCGCATACACTTGGCCACCAGGTTTCAGTTTTGCTTAAAACAGCTATAAGTGATTGCATATCATGCCAGTTCACAGGATGTAATGACATCAGGTAGGCCATCTGAATCCAATTCCCCCATGCCGACAATCGTGAGGTAAGTGTAACAACCTAGACGTAGATTCTGTTGAGTAAACCAGGAATGACCACACTAACTCATTCACTCTTTTCATCGTCACTGAAAGTTCGAACATAGTGTATCGGTGCAGGCACACATAGATCGCGAGAGTTTGGAATCGGCTCGCCATTATCACAAAAGTTTTATTCGAATTAGAGCACCACCCCTACGTCGCATCCCTTTCATCCATATCGCCATGTGGATAATCGCACAGCACTTTTTAGTGATAAACACGCTCGTGCTTGTTTCGAGACAATGTCATACAGACAGTACCCCAAAAAATCCCCTTCTCGAAAAAATAGTGACCTTTGATTTACTATTTCTGATATATGCAGTATCTACACAAATCGCTATGTAAATGTATCGGCTTGTCGAGTGTACCTGTAGATTATAAATCGTTGAAGGGGGAAATTTTCGTTGGTAGTGTCTGCACTCCATCAACCCAAACCATGAGTTGAGGTTATCTGAGGCTCCTCGATGATCTTCACAATAATCTCCCCCAAAAATGGTCCTTAAAGTAAGGACAAAGTTTGAGGCATATTCCGAGCGCTTTTGTCCTTAAGGAGCGGGATAAGGATGGATATACGCGTCATTCCGACAGAAAGAACTGCGGGTTATGATCAAGCCCAATCATATCTTATAATAGCCAATCAGATAACTTCAATCAGATGATTTTAGCCAACATAATTTGTATGGGCTAGGGCTCATGTTCCGACACATTCCGACAAATACTTGTCGGAATACCAATACAAAATTTGAATCCAAAATAATTATCTGGTATATTTCGCTGATATCGGACAATTAGACAAATTCCTAAAGTAGGAAAGTGAAGGAAGACATTGACTGACAGCAGGTAAATTACAGGTACACAACTCAAAGAGCAAACTTGACAGAAGGGACAGCCATGAGCCTCACCTCGTTCGTCCCCACGAACACCCAGAAAGCCCGCACCACGGCAATTGCCGCGCTCAATCGGATGCTGGAGGACGCTGGACTTTGTCCTAGCTAGCATTCTTTTGGACAAATCCGGCCAGCGGCTGGCGCCTAGCGGCTAGCGGCGACGATGGATCGCTTTGGCTTTTATCTTGCCACCAACGACAGCAAGAAAGGTAAGCTAGCTCGCAACACTGCGACTTCGTACCATAGGAATGTAAAGCTGTGGCTGTACGATGAGAACCCGCACCTACGTGTTCCTACGGAGTTGATATTGCTAAAGCAAGGAAAGACTTTAGATACGCACTGCTTAAAACGAGAAAAAGGTGGCTTGATTAATATGACCCCTTGCACGAAGGAGGATTTACGACCGTTAAATCCGCTATGTGTACAGCACTGCACATGTGCACACCGACTATCAAGATGCCGCTCTAACTAGTATTATGTAGCACTGCTTCGGGCGGTCTTCAGACCTAGGCTATACTCAAAAGCAGTACGTGTGAGTATCCGTAGACGGGATGTTCTACCTTCGGCTGCTACGCGTCAAAACAGCAGAAGAGCAGGGTCCCACCTTGATCTCGGACACGGCGGACTTCCTGACGTGCCCCCTCCACGCACTGGCGGTGGCTGTTGCAACCCAGGTTGCGCCGCGTCCGACACTGCTTGACAAGTTGCCGGAGATCATACTGAACGCCTCTGCACCGCTGGACTTGGGTGCCCGCATGCGTGACTTGCTGGAAGTAGAACCAGCTTCTCTCAACATTGCTGTCGTACCCACGGTGACGCCTGCGGACTCTGCCCTGTCGACGGTGCAATAGTTTCACAATATGTTGCTTGCCGCGGCGTTGCCTACAAGTACAAGCACACCACAAGAAACACCAGCTGCGGGGCCGAACACCACACGGTACAGAAACACTAAGCGAGGTGAGGATGGCGTACAGGCTTACGTGAACAGGATGCTCAAGCGCGTAGCTGATCCGGCAGGTGCCTCCGCTGCCTTGATATTTATTTTCTTCCGGCGCGGTGGAACCCAGCACGCGAACGGCAACGACCGGCTAGCCGCGCAGTGGATTATCGATCGCGGAGCTTGGGACATGACCAAGATTAACAAGGTGTAAGCCTACATCACAACCACGGCACGTGAGGACAGGAAGGTGTCTCGTGTCTTGAGCGGCTGGACAGCTGACGAAGTGCCCGCGGTCTCGATATCGCGCTGTTGGACCACGCAAGCCAGGAATACCTCTCTCGCTTGAAGGCACCCTGTTTAGCTCCTGTACCGGTCTCAAGTAACATCGTTTGAACGTGAGCACCTAGGTACGCAGTGTCCTAATGTCGTACCTTGTTCGCTATTACCCGCAATGAAGGAGCTCGCGCCCACAGCTCCGATCGAGACACGCGTGGAATAATGATTGGCTGCTGCTGATATCCCGCTTGCCGACCTGCTTGCATGGTCGGTCACATTACACGGCATGACCGCTTTACCTGCCCAAGATCCAGAATAAGACACCAGCAAACACGAATGTCGACCAACGGATCACATCTGGCTGTCATTCGAGAGCTTTTCGCCACCAACAAGACCTTAGCTGCTCGCCTCACTATCGTCAAAGCCGCGCTGATAAAGCCTACACCCACGCTAACAAGTGCTGGAGACGAACAAGGAGAAGCAATATCAGAACACAAGCCCGAGCCCAAGCCGAAGCGCAGGAAGAAGCAGGCCACTAACCTTTCTACCGCGTGGTTCGAGTGATACCCGCGGGTGCCACGCATCTGGGAATCTGCCGACCGCCAGAATAAGTGTGAGTCCCGCCACGTCGCCGACTTCATAAAACTTCCCTCGACGGTGGCTTTTTTATTGACGTTAAGGCGGAGGACCTCAAGGACCAAGCCCTCGACGCCGGCCGCCGAGCTGAGTCTGGCTTGCTGGCATTCCTCAAGGCCAGAGGCATTAACGCGAGTGGTGCCGGAAGCGTCCTTCGTGTGCTGCGTCTGTTGCACAAGGCTGGCTTGCTGGACGAGCGCATCGTCGCCTACAAGCGCCTCCTTGATATCGGAAGAAGCAGAGACCCTGCACCTGTCGATACACAAGACATACTTACCCTAGCCGGCCATGTATAAAAGAGAACGATAGCAAGCGCTTAAATGCATGCATTTCACAGTTAGCAAACACACACACCACCGTCACGCAGGAAGCATAGCAGCACGATAATCATCAACGGTAGCGTGCGCCGTCCACCGCCTAGCGCCAAGAGCCCTGCTCCCATCGTCTACCAACAAGAGCTCCGCGTTAGCGCCCTGCGCCCTGCGCCTAGCAGTCAGCGGTGGCTTCCGGCGTCCATTGTCCAGTGCCGGCGTGATCTGTGGTGTTTATCTGCAGAAAGAAAGAGTGATAGCATAATGTCGAAACCATTAATGTTATATAGCACAGGAGTGCTCCGAATAGAGGAATCCACGAGGTTTCGCGGCAGCATTATTCAATTTGCCGCCTCGAGCTAAGATGGCTCTCGAGGAAAAAGCTTGCATATCACCTAAATGCCGATTTCTCGGCCCAGAGGCTCAAGAGGCGATTCCCACGCGCCTGCAAGCGCCTTTTGCAAAGCTGACTCACCCTCAGCGGCTGTACTTTCTACAATGTATTTCATTGATTAATCAGGATGGTCGGTCCAAAACGGTTCAGGACTGACTCGGACCGGATCAACTGATTGGTTCTTTAATTTAACCCGTCCTGACAGTCGGAACTTGTCGGAAACAGATCTCGTGTCGTAACCGTTGCGATATGGACAAACTTATCACAACGTTTGTGAAGGGAGGGCCAGTGTACCATAAACCATACTAGTATCACACAATATGAGCCATATATTAACAAATTACTTGTTGCAAATTAGAAAAGAAATTGTATGGGAAATCACCTTTAGCATTATAGGGTAGTACAATAATATTGTGCAACAGTACCATGCAATGCTTAAGACGATTTTCCATACAATTTCTTTTTTAATTTGTCTTAAGGACAAACACCGCTTGCGATATATAAATGACACCTATTGCGAGGTCATTTACGTGCGAATAATTACACCTCCGTGAATGCGAGTGGCTTGCACAGGTATAGGAAGGGCCGGGGATTGCAACAATGCCCCACACGGCTCGCCTTCGAAGAAAAATGATGTCAATCGAACCCTAACGGAATCCGTCCTCTTTTTATGTCCATAAAATAGCTTTGTTGGGGTTAATTGCTTGATTAAACATCATCGCTGAGCTGGCGTTATATTAGAAGCACAATATAATAAATTCACCACTCCGAGTTGTAGCGGGCTTGATCGTTAGAAATGATACTTCAAATGATAAGATATTAAATGGGTCTTTTGCGGGTATGGTGAGGCCGCTGGTCGGGTTGTGTATTCAAATGGTCTGTTCCTGGTCAGGGGCCAGGACCATACCCGTAAAATACCCTACGTAACTTGGGTGGACGATTATTTCAAGAAATATACTTTACAGTGTAGGTATTTCTGATTTCCCGGTGTGCCCTTTCGATGTAAGGTATTGGGATTTTATACTTCGTGTGTAGGACCGTGAAACTATCTATATCTGTGCTGGTTTGTGTCTATTACAGGGGTTGAGGATCACGTCTTGGCACCTCTAATGGTTGGCCAGACAAAAGAGGTTCAGGTAATATTCTACATGATCACGCACACCTATCTAACGGTTGGTTAACGAAAACCGTCTAGTTGACTGGAGCTTGGATACCTCGGATCAACTTGCCTGCAATCCCCCTACTCATTTCCAAAATGTATACTGTTCAAGAACCCCGTCCCTTTAAAACCTCTGTGCACTGGGTGGGGCACGCATACACGAAGGCATACTCTTTCGGCCGCAAGACTACTTTCCGCAGTATTTACTACCGAAGAATCAAGTACAAGGCTCGCGTCGACGTGATGGCAGACGGCTCCTACCAAAACGCTGGTCCTTTCACCTGCGGCAGATCGACGGTTACAGGCGGTTCGGATGCTACTGGAGACGATGGCCTGCCAATTGCAGCCGAAGACGTTGTAGAAGACATGCAGGCTGAAGTTGACGCGCTTGTGGTGATAAACTTATCGCTGGTCCCGAACAAATCTGGGAGCTGATTCGAGAACAGTTCACGTCCACGCGGATGCTCCATGGTCTGACGCACGAGCAAGTCGTCAGCCGTATTTTAGGACTCGCAAAATCCACTTCGGGTCCACCATCTATGGCCCAGTGGAGGTCTCACCGCTCTCAATTACGAAGTCGGTTGATGTCACGTTCCTGTTCCACTGCACGTATGTGAACGACTGGGAAGTGCAACACATTCTCGGCTGTGGCTATCCCGCGCTAATTCTTCTCCTATGTACGAAGACTGCGCTCTGCATTGACAGCACGTTTCACTGCGCAGCCAGTCCGTTCTACCAGTGCATCGTCGTTATGGTACACGATCGTGGCTCCAAATGTTTTGTGTCTTGCATGTATTGCCTCACCAACAACAACAATGAGTGGACGTACTGGCATCCGCTCCACTGCGTGCAAGCTGCAACCAACGTGACGATGGACGTTGGGACGGCGTTGTGCGACTTCGAGCGAGGCATCATTAATGATGCAGGCGACCAATTCCCTAAAGCCGACATCGTCGGCTGTCGGTCCCACTTCAAGCAAACGGTACAACGCAAGATGCTCAAGTTCCGCATTCCCACGGAAGAGGTCACCGTGATGATGATGTGCGGTTGCCTAGACTCCCTCACGGTGATCCCGTATGTGCGCAATGACCACCACGGAATCGCCTACGAGCTGAACAAGTTTAAGTCCTATCTCCACGAACGCGGCAAGGAGCACTTGGACTTAAAGTCGGACGAGTTCTGGGTGTACTTCAGAAAACGTGGATGGAGATGTACACGCCAAACTTGTGGAACATCAGTGGAATTCAGCGTGTGGTTGTCAACCACACCAACAACCCACTCGAGAGATGCAACCGCGAGCTCAACAGTCCTAGCCACTTAATCACCCCCACATTTGTTGGTGTCATCGAGAACCATGCTTCGAGTTACATGGATCTACTAGAAGACTTTGCGCGCGAGCATGCTCGCGCGCCACCGCACGGAACGTACTTGACCCCGACCGAGTTCACGGTGTAAGAAGGTTTGTGAAAATTGGGGCAGTTCCTTTGTTGATTTCTTTTTTCTTAGTTTTTCTTTCTTTCTGCTTGCCTCGCGACTAAACATCACAAATACGTATGATTTGACGTGCTTATACAGATATGTAAACGCTCAGTCTCATTTTCATAGGTCAATAAGAAGATGATGAAGAATAATTGCAACTTAGAAATGCTTTATCGTTCGAGTGCCTTAGCAAATGGTTCCTCTTGCCCTCTTACTTGTTTCTTGGCTTCGGATCAGAGTTCGGTAGTCGAAAGAGGTGGGCGCAAAGGCCGCCGGGATTTGTGAACGTTTTGACACTCGCGTGATCCTTTCTCCTTCGTGGGCCTTTGGGGTTTCTTGCAGTAGATGCGATGCCAACGGATAGCGTTCGACTCATTTCCCAATGCCCACGGCACTGCCTTTCATCGACACCAGCCACGATATCAGGCTCGAATTGGGCCTTCGCGACAGTGACGAGGCAGTGGAGACTGTAGTTGTCTTGTGCGTAATCCATGCCACAGTGGATGAGGTCTGCCCGAAACAAAACAGCATCTCCGGGTCGGAACTCCAACGCTGTTGCCTTCATCTTTCCCAGGGTTTCGAAGCAGCCGGTAAACACCTTTAAACGCACCCCGGAGTCAAAGCCACAATCATGCTACACGGGATGGTGTCTGGATATTCCTTTGTTAGCAATCGCCCCCGGGGTGTAATCCTTGATGCGGATCTTCCTCCACGCCACCAGCCTCCGAGTGAATAAACGAGTACGTTCTCGGCTGATAAAGTAAATACTACCCCAAGAGCGCACAGCATACGACACCTGCTGGTGTAGCAGCTTCATCGCCGTATATAATTCCCTTACCGCTTCGGGAAGCCGAGCCTGCCGGCGCTTAGGATCATCCACTTCACCACCCACCTGCTGGAAGATAGGCTTGTACTGTCGCAACGTCGGTTTCTCGACGAGTGCCGCTAACATGACATGTGTGAGTTCCAGTATTAGGCGTTGCCAGCCGTAAGACGGCAGCGTAGGATACTTGCTCATCGCGAAAGCACTTGTAAAGTGACGGTTGAAACGCAACGGTTGGTGACATGGTGAAATGCAAACGGATGGTGAAACGAATAGTAGACTCCTGTTTAACTGTTTATGGGGTAATGTTCTGGGTCGGGCATGATAAAAACTTCTATTCTCCGTAATGTATTCGCAGGTATGGAGCAGAGTCAGCCTGACCAAACACCTTAACCCCCAGCACTTACGGTTGTATATTACAACATCGCTTTGTGCACATTTTCGTAACATGTTGTTAAATACAACATGTTAAGGACTGCCCATTTCGCAAGGTTTCTGTATGTTTGCACGCGGGTAGGTTCGAGTTTTATAAAAACGAGTCTAGGACTGCTGCACGGTGCAAGCGCAGGTCTCACGTTTTCCCGCCCAGTTGATTGCTCAGTTGTTGCGAGCGGCCGCCAAGCATCCAGACCAGTCAGTTTGAAAAAAGCGCGAAAGGAAGGATGGCGCCGAGGCGTGAGACTCGGCGCGAGTCGGATGCTTTCAAGGCGCAACTGGCGGGGCTGGGACAAGGGGCGCGCCTGCAGGCCATTGGTGAGCATCGCGCATTCATCGGTGGGGAACGAGAAGCAGACGTGGACTTTGAGGCGTTGCGACACACCCAAGACAAGCCTGGACGTGTTCCCCGCCCGGCCGGGGCACCTCCACGACCACCCATGGGGAAGATTGCCGCGTACCGGGCGCTGGTGGAGAAGGAAAAGGAGGAGAACGACGCAAAGAAGAAGGGAAGCGCCCCGCTGCGAAGCCGGCGGCTGCAGGTCCTGCCAAGAAGGTGTCCAAGAAAGAGCAGGCGCGCTTAGTGCGAGAGGAACATATTGCAAGGGAGGCGAGGGCAGTGTCGCGTGCTGCTGCTGTGGAGACTCGGAAGAAGCTGGCGCAGATGAAGGAGCGGCGGCGTTTGGAGACGGAGGAGAAGCGAGGGGCTTCAGCGCGTGCTGAAGCGCTAGCCCGCCTGGAGAAGGACCCAGAATCGGCAAGCCAGGCAAAGAAGGGCAAGGCGTCAAGTGGAGCGGCGGGCAAGAAGAAGCGCAGGACGAGCCCACACGTACCAGTCCAAGAGGACGACGACGGAGACAACGAAAGTGAAGGTCTTTCTTTAGCAGGGTGCGTATATGCCCTTACTGAGTTGTGGAGTGTAGATACTAACTCGTATGCATGTGCGCAGAGATGCATCGGCAGTCGAGACATCGGAAGCTCCTGTGACAGAAGCTTCCAGCACGCCGAGGCCCGCACGTACGCCTGTTCGGTAAGTGATCTGCGTAATGTTGTATTTTACAACATGTTTGAATGCTCACACGTTGTATATTGTGCTTCGTCGTCAGGACTTTGGATTTGAATGCACAGCAGGATATTTACTTTCCTAATGAAGAAGTCACACCGGGGGAGAGCGGTGGGCCGGATGACGTGATGAACTCGGATGTGGAGGGGGACAGCTCTGACTCGGAAAGCTGGTACCTGGAGGGAGCAGTCGTTGGGGAAGCAAGTGCAGCTGAGGAGGAGGAGGAGGTGGTGGTGGAGGACGAAAAAGCAGCGGTCGATGACAGCAGTGACGACGGTTTAGATGGTGTGGCGATTGCAGAGCGCCAGAGGAAGATCTCGTACAAGAGGCTCGCTGCAAAGCGGCTGAAGGAGGCTGTGGAGAAGTTGACGCGGCCGTGGGACGATACGGTGGATAGCTGGAGTGAGCTTACGTGTGAGGAGATGGCGGTGCTCGCTCAAGACACAATGACTCTCAAGAAGGTGCGCGCCGATGGCTGGAACCTGGGTACGTGCTCCGTTTTGTTTACGTTGTATATACTACATTTTATAAAGTTCTGATGTTGTATATGTCTGCATTAGATGCTGACACGTTTCCTGCTGACAGTAACTATCCTGGACTGTACAGCGGTGAGTACGGCCCTACGGAAGATGTGCTTGCCAACTCGGAGTCGCCATTGGACTTGTTTTTCTTTTTATGCCCAGGTCCCTGTGGAGCAGAATCGCAACGGAGAGCAATCGGTATTATAACCAGCATTTGAACGAAAGAGTTGATCGGATGTACCAAAAACAGCTAGACGCCGGGAAGGACGTGACACATGAGCAAGTCATGGAGGGGAGACTAAGAAGAAGAACGAGATTAAGGGCCATGAGATTGTGCGATGTATTGGAGGCACGCATGTTGTGCCCTCACTCACGACGTCTCGCGGATCATTGGGCGACTTCAGTTCCTGAAGTCGCCCTGATCCTACTGGCACTTTTGGTCGCTACATGTCGAAGGCGCGCTTTGGGCGCATCATGCAGAACCTACATTTCTCCGACAACGCAGACCCACGGGCCGCGACATACCGGGCTTGGAAGGTGAGACCTGTGGTGGAAAAGCTGCAGAAAACATTTCGTGCTGGCTATAACGTACCTCCAGTCCTCGCATTTGACGAGGCGGTGATCCCGTCACGCAGCAGACTCAATGTGACACGCCAGTATCTCAAGGACAAGCCCCACAAGTGGGGCACTAAGCTGTTTAGGACATCTTGTGCTGAGACTGCCTACTGCTTGCGGTACGTTCATTTGTTGCTGCTTATGCGTGTGTATGTGTGCGTGCGTGCTGTATGTGTGCATCTTCATGTGATGCATGTTCGGTATGGCGCCAAATGAAAACTCGCGACCCCACCATGGGGTCCGCGAGTTTTTTTGGTTAAGTTAAACACGTTGTATACGCTGTCGTGAGTACTAACTGACATGTTGTATATACGTTTTGCTGGACTGGAGGTCTACTGTAAAAAAACAGCACGCAAATGAGCTCGGAGGCGACTCTCCGGACAAGTTCTCTGCCGACCCGAATTCTGGCCGGCTGCTGTTGTCCGGAACCTGCACGAAGTGCTGCCCCTCCGAAACCTTGTGTTTTCCACGCCGTTGCCACCGACCGGTTCTACACGTCGCTGCAGCTTGCGCTCCAGCTGCTAAGCCGCACCATCTACAGCATTGGCACTATCCAGGCCAACAGGGCTGGTTACCCCGCAGAGGTGACGGCGGAGCATGCCACGCGTCCGTGCGAGGTGCCTCGCGGCTCCACGAAGTTGGCAGTCTTGAAGAACGTGCCGCAGGTGATGGCCGTGCTGTGGTGGGATCGTATGCCAGTCCAGTTCCTCGCTACTGGAGCCAGCAGAGAGATGATGACATGCGGTACGTGCTGTTGCTGAGTTGGTGGCTCTCATTTCCTTACTACTTGTTTTTTGTATGTGGGATGAAACATATCTGCACAGAGAGACGAATGCCTGGTGGGAATAAAGTCGTCGTCCCTTGCCCGTCCATGCTGCGTGACTATCACCGCTGGATGGGCGGGGTCGACATCCACGACCAGCTCCGCCTTCAGCGGTACTCGCTGCAGCTCGCAATGGTTTTTAGGAAGTATTACAAGACCATCTTTCTGGGTCTCGTCGACATGGAAATCGTGAATGCGTTTATCGTGTACCGTGAAGCCTGGAAGCAGCACAACGAGGGCCGAGCAGACCACGCCGCGTTCATGCGCCTCCTGCAGGCGCAGATGCTAGAGCTAACAGCCAGGACTTCGCTAATGTGGTGCCATTCTCCCCGGAGCCGTCGACTGCCGAGGCGCCTGCTCGTGTGTCCCGCGAGCACAAGCTCACAACGTTTGAGGACTGGGATCGTTTCGGGAAGGCCAAGTAGCACCGCAAGAAGCCGCAACACCAATGCAAGGTGTGCTCCTTACGAAAGCGCAAAGTAGGCGAGCGCTCTGCCAGTCGCTTCTTCTACGCCACCTGCAGCACAGATGACAAATTGTAAGTGTTCGTGCGGATTGACTGATTTGAGAGATGAACTAACCTTGACGTGCTTTGCTTCAGTGTGTACCTGTGCGATCGAGTTCGGCCTGCTCACTACCCTGGAAACACACTCACGTGTTTCCAGATTTGGCATTCCAATTGGAAAACGGGAGTGAGCGACCGCGCCCACTCGTTGGCCGCGACATCCAGATGCGCGGCTTGGGGAAGAAGAGACGCCGCCGTTCGCCCGCCAATGAGGAGGAGGATGGCGAGGACGAGCTCGAAGATGACGAGGCCGAGCAGAAGGAAGGCGGGGACGAGTAGGCTGTCTTTGGTAGGAGTGCTGCTAAGGAAAATACATTCATTGCGTGTCAATTGCCTCTGGTGTCGAAGTCTTGGCGACACGTCTAGCCTTTGTGCTGCAATCTTACACAGAATGTGCATCTCTGGTAAAAAGGTCAACTTTGTCATGCAGGATATACGTCATGTTGAGATATTTGTTCTTGGCGTCGGCGTATTTGACAAAATTTATGGGAAAAGCCGTGGGATGGGACCCCGTGTTCCTCTGTCCGGTTCCGACTTCCAAAAAGGCAGCGTACTTTAGAGGAGTATACAAATTCCAAGTATAGTCTGGCTTTAACATGTTGTATTATACAACATGTTCACGCCTTTACGGAACGGCGAAAATCCCGTGAGTGTTGGGTGGTTAACACACCCGAAAACGACCTGTTTAATAAGCTACCCTTCAACTTGGCAAGTTCGCGAGAGCGACGGATACTGTCAAAAACGCGACTCATGAGCTGACCGAGTGCTTTCCTGATTGTATAGTCATCATCAAGTTCTTTATCAATTTGCAGCGGTAGTGACGTCATTTGGGAGAACCACACGTTGTCCAGCACGAGGGCGCTTTGGTCTCATCCATTTCAGGACCGTTGAGCGACACAAAGTCTGCGGCAATCGGATCTACTGTAGAACAAAGGTACATCGCGCCGATCGGGGTGCCACATTGTGCTTAGCCAGACTCTGCCCGCCCTAATGCCTTTGAATCATGCGCTCAGCTCTCCCAACGTATATGAGGTATTTCAGCTCTTTTCCCGCAAATTGCACTATCACAGGAATCTTGACCTCCATTCCAGGTTTGCTACAGTGCAAATTGCTATCCATTGCAGCATTTTTACCCCCCAAACCGGCAAGCTGCATAATGCAGCTTTAGAGATTATATTAAGCTGCATATATGCATTAAGGAAAAAACTTAAAGTTTGTATGGATGCATTTGTCAAGAGTCATACAAAGTTTAAGATAAGATGTGGCTCGTTTCTGCTCAGTGGCAGCGCTTGATCTCTTGGGGACAGGAAGGGTAGGCCAACGAATTTTGGATAATTTTAAAAATGATGTTAAAAAGTTCTGTGCATGCAAATCATGCCATTTCCAAGGTTACCGTTGCCGACTTCGCTCGCTGGCACTAGTTCTAGAATTTGC
The DNA here is from genome assembly GCA_011947335.1 of Phytophthora constricta. Lineage (NCBI taxonomy): Eukaryota > Oomycota > Peronosporomycetes > Peronosporales > Peronosporaceae > Phytophthora > Phytophthora constricta. Next base: position 13,652 of record JAAVTI010000217.1, read on the forward strand.
GCGCCAGGGACCCAAGCTGTAGGAAGCATGACGCGACCGCGCGGAAAATCGCTCGGGACCAAGACGGCACTTCGCATGACCTGTCGTTCAAGTCCATCTGGAGGGAGCTAAGAACTAATGGGTGGTCGGTCTCATAAACGACCATTGCGAAAAAGCCTGGGTGACCGCTATCGATATGTGAGACCTGGTGCTGATCCTGACGTGCTGAAGGTGTCGACTACTTTCTAGGCGAGGAAGCTGCTCTCGAGTATTATGCAAACGGTGCGTTATACTCTACGATGATCTGTTGTGCTGCTATGAGAATCTAACTTGTTAGGTGTGTATTTGGCTTCGTAGTACTCCAGACCCGAGCACGCGCCCCAAGAAGCATAACGCTGGCCGCTGAGAAGCTCAGCAGGCTGCTGCTGCCGAACCAACTGAAGCGATGTACCGATCGATGGTCGAGGCATATGCGACTCGAGCTAACGCTAATGCTTTGGTTCCGGTAGCCTTGCATGAGACTCCCATCACGCCGCCACAGGATTCAGCTCGTGACGTTCCTGACGCTCGATCCCGCCCCCACCCCTTCATTGGCAAACGCTGGGGGTCCTGTAAAGACCCCAACTCCGCCACTAATGCAACTATCTCCACGAGCTGTTCAAAAGACCTCTCTACTATCGCTAATTCTGATTCCAAATTATCCTCATATCGGAAGCGATGCGGACGGGTCTGCTGACGACGAGTCTGTCGACGATGGCAATGACTCGGCAAAATATGTTGATGACACTGCTGATAGCGATATCCCACCTGACAATGGATCTGGGGCGGAGCCCATGGAAGAGACGTGTGGAGTTAAAGCCGCGCATGTTCCATATTGTGATGCATAATATGCTGAATATTATGCTGCATATTATACTGCATTGTACGCTGCATACAATACTGTCCATTATTACGCGTTTGACTTTTAGACAATGACAATGACAAGACCAAAGCAGCATCGGAAATGAACTCGTGGCAGATAATAATGACGACCTGAATCATGTTACCAGCGAGGATGGCTCGGGTGTTTATGGTGTCATAGAGTCTGGCGACGAAGCCGCAAAAATTGACCTGGATGACGGAGATGATATGACCGACAACCACTACGACGTGGCTTTTGATGAAGCTATCCTACCAAGCCGCTCTTCATTCAACACGATGCGCTTATATATGAAGGACAAGCCCCACAAGTGGGGCTCCAAGCTGTTCATGCTGTGCAGTGCAGTGACGACGTTCGGCATCAGGTTTTTTCAATTTTTTTGTTTATGCTGCATACTTCAGCATAGTTTTAACGATTTCTGTTTTGTTATGCTGCCTATATGCAGGTTTGAGGTTTACTGCGGAAAGAAGGAGCATTCCACTGATGCACATATGCTGGATATGAAGTCACGTCCTGCAGCCGTCGTGCGAAATCTTGAGGCGGTGTTTAAATCGACGTATTAAGCGAAGGCATGCGCTTGTAGTCGTCGATCGATTCTACACTTCCGTAGCACTTGCTGTCCAGCTGCTGCTTATGGGATTTTACTGTGCCCAAAAGCAGCAGCTGGACAGCAAGTGCAACGGGACAATTATGACGAACCGCCTTGGATACTGCAAATAAGTGGTGGAGAAGAAAAAAACGTCCGGATTGTGGCTCTTTCAAAGTAGCGAGGTCCGAGCTCGTGCCGAACATGTCGACTAGCTGGTGGGACTCGCGCCCCGTATATTTCCTGTGTACGGGTGGGAGCCTTGAAATGGATCGCGAGGTTCGCCAGGATGACCCTACGCAGCAAGAAGCGACTTGTACACGTGTCATAAAATACTATCATGCCTTCATGGGTGGGGTCGACGTGCATACCAGCTGCAACTGCAACGGTACTCTATTCAGCGCGCTGTTCGATTAAAAAATACTACACGTCATTGGTACAGGGTCTGATCGACATTGCGATTGTCAACGGGTATATCGTACACAAAGCCTACCACAAGAAAAGGCATAGCGACACATGAACCACGTGAAGTACTTGAAAACGCAGCATCTCCAGCATTGAAGCGGGGTTACAACAGGGATAGTGTAGCAGGGCTACACTATTACACGCAAACCCCTAGTGTGTGAGACACACACATTAGCGACCAACATTACGAGCTATCAATGCAACTATCATTGGCAGGCGCTCAGGCCCACAGCTTTTACTTAAAAAGGGCCACATTTCAGCCAATCATGTGCATGCATTTCATGCAAACGCGTGAGAGCAAACCATGCTCGCACCTTTGCAAATATGTAGATAATTGGAGACCCGGGTGAAGGACTCGGAGGAAAGCGCAGTTCGGAGGTTGGAATGTGCAAAAAAGAAGAAAATTAGCAAGCAATCATAATAAAATACAACGGTCGGCTAGGTGAAAACTGGAGAAAGTAATCTAGTGTCTATGATGCTTGATCGGAGCGAGCATATGCGACCATTTCGCGGGGCGGGAGCAAATAATAATAGGGACAGTGTAGTGAAAGCGTGGCAAGAAACAACGCGCGAAACCAGCAGGTATGTTTGCTGGTTTGTTGATGATCCCGATCGACGAATTTCATTCTACAACAACCATCGATTCCCACGTCTCGCATTTTCAAACATATTGTTGACGCAACAGCTGAAATAAGTAAGATGACTCTTCGTGCCACATGCACTAATTGTCAATCATTCCTCGAGTCGAAAGCGCCTACACCAACACATTACAATTACTAGTATTCATACAATTTTATTAAACGATTCGTTAAAATATTACATTTCCCTCTTGACGCTCATCCTTTATATGAGACGGCGTCGAACATAAGTATACTTATCAACCTAAGTGCAATTAGCATTTAGGTAGCTAAATGCAATAGAGGGCTATCTCCTCTTTGTTTTTCCTACACATCTGCAGACCCCGTTTGATATCGTTTGCGCGGCTTCTGCATCACTTATCGTGTGTGTATCATCCTCGGCGATCTTAATTAGCCTTGGCGTCAATCGCCATCGCAGCTCGATGCTGTCGAAGAGCCTGTTTTGCTGCTTTGCGTTACCCCCGTTTTTTTACGGCGTGGCGTACATCGAATCCGACTGAAACTCCTCCGGTACATACGGCCGATTGATCAATGAATTTGGTCCAGCTTCTCGGGGTTGATTGGCGATGGCGCGAGATTATCCAGAAACTTCCGGAGCATTCGATTGACCTTGCTGTCCTCCGTCAGTGTTCCGCCTATCTTGCGACATAGATATGTCTTCGCTACATCACCACTAGGGTTTGCCACACACACCACTACACCCAGCTTCGGTGCATCCATTGAACATATCTAATACTTCAGTAACTCTACGAGTTATTTTTATAGTTCGGTCACGAGAGGTTTGTAGCTATCGTAAAAGCATCGTCACGATATCTATACACCGTCATGTTGGACGCAACAGATTCCTTCACGGCGACCAATACGTGATCCATTGTCCAGCAGTCTTGGCGCGACAAGTACTTGGCGATGCGTCCAACCCCCTGTCACACGAATTCTTCTTATGTCCTTTGATGAAGAATTTGTAGTTAACGTGATTTAGAACCCTCCTTTGCATTGGGCTACAAGAACCTTGATGAACAGTTTATTCTGAATCTGCTCCGAGCAATTGTCAGCATACAGCGCAAGCCATTTCTTGCCTGCGGGAATGATGACGGTGCAGATAACATGGTGCGGCGTGGAGTTGATTTGATCAATACCCTTGCCAATGCCAGACTCGTCGCAGACGTAATTCGTCTGGATGCCTTCATTTCATAATTTATTCTAAATACGTAAACCGCAACCAGAAATGAAGACTACAGTTGCGACGGAGTCGAAGAGACAGAAGGAATCATTAGTTTTCGTGAATGGTCCATGACGACTATAGCAACGCCGTCAGAACCTTGTTTTTAACCGCGAGGGATTTATCGCTTTTGTACTTCTTCCTGGTGTAAATATAAAAATGATATCAAAATCCGAATAGATAAATTGTAAGTAACCAAAATGATATCGATCCCCCTTTACAAATATTCCTCATCTTACGGGCCGATAATAAGTCCAGCCCCAATTCCGCCACCTCCTCGGCTGTACCACCGCCCCGCATTCGGGACTGCTATATGAGTACGCCTTACACACGTTGGATCGCGGCGACCGGACTCAAATTGCAGGACAATATAACGTCAACATATTTCGCACGGTCGGTCGTGCCGGTTCTTGGACGTGCAAACGAATCTCCGCTACATAAGTGTGGATCTTGTTGTAGATACAATGCCACGTGCAGTAAGCTGGCAACAGTATGTAGTCTTCTCTGACGTAGTACTTCTTTATGATTCCATCAACCGGCTTCTAGATACGAACCCGAATAGAAACGACTTCCCCTACGTCCCCAGCAAACTCTTGACACTGCATCGATCTGCATCAATGTACCCAGCATGGTATAGATGCTTGTGAGCCTCGCTGACCGTGGTATCTGAAAGAGCGAGAAGATTAACAGCTCCGCTTCCTGCGCCTTGCCCTTTAGACACCTCTGCTCGCACGTTTTTGCAACGGTAAAGCCAAAACTTTTGCTTGAGATCCAGCTCCGCCAAAGTGATCTTATGTCCTCCTTATCCAGGCCAGCACAAACCCATCGCTTTCTGCACTCTCAGTGTCTACTTCCTATTTTTCAGCGGGGAGCCTCTTCACTCCAGTCTTCGTCATCACTTTCATCCAGCTCTTTGATGGACTCGGATTTCTCGCCTCCAGATGCCCCAGACGGCGCTGAACGTGGACTCACATCAGCCTGCCTTGCACAACACAAATTAGCGATTAATTTCATAGTGTGACGCGTGTCTGTGCTCCGACCTAAGGCGTACATTCCAGCGCGTCCGAGGGGTAAAAACAGCAGTCGGCATTTATTACGTTTGAGGGGGACGTGGTCGATTGAGTGGTGACGGGGAGGGCGCGTTCACTTTCATGACTACAGAGGACTTGAATACACTAAACTGGGGTATTCTCGAAACTTCACCTGAATTCGAAAGACAGTCACTCATTTTCGACGGCGATTATCTCGATAACTCTCAATGGTCTATAAATATACTTATGTTCGACGCTGTCCCATATAAACCACTAGAACAGAGACACTAGGAAACATCTCCTTGTGCCCCGTCTTCGAGGTGAGAGGGCCTGTATAGCTCATTAGTCGGTCGGCTTATTCTCAAATGTGGAGACTGAGCTGCTAGCGTATCAAGCTGCCGCGCCCCGCCCACATTCATAATTTAATGGACGGAATCTTGTTTCTCTTTGATGGTGTAACTTTTCTGCTTTTGTTTTCACGGCGCGAAATGCGCTATGAGCGTATAAAGCTGGACTCGCGTTCTTTTGCCATGAACCAGTTGCTAGTAAAATCAATGTGATTGGCTAAATAAACATTCCTGTTATTGGTTGAAAATTTGTCTACTTTTGCATTTGCCTTTTATATAGTTGTCTGTGCTCTAACTATTGTAGGGGCCAGAATTCAATGGCCCAATACATATCTAATTTTAGCTGTACCATTAGAATCATGGATCCGATTGGGGCCCGGAGCCATGCAGCGGCTTTGTATGCATTTCTAGTTTGGTTTCCATGCCGCCGGAGGTCGCTGTGAGTTCTGTCGATGTGGTCGGTAAGTATGACCCAACGTAGCTGTAAATCAGATGATCATTAACGCGTACTTATCCTTTGACGGTGAGAGAGCGCAGGGCTTCGCACATGGAACAAGGAAGCGTGGCACGTTGTCTGGGCTACACAATAAACACGGCTACATGAACGTGGGCGGACTACAGAAAACTTAGGTACGCTTTGGTTGTCGAGATAAGGCCTCATTTATGCTTAAATGCAACAAGCTGTACTACGCTTAAAAATTAAATTGTGCTTCCCGTCCAACTTTACCAACCAGGGTCTATTGGAGGCTGATTGGGGCGATTGTCGGCGTGCTGATTGGTCAATCCACCGTTTGTGAATCCCTTCCATTGGTCGTAATTGATCCGATACTAAAGCGGTTTATTAGACCCACATACAAAATCAAATCACTTGGGCGATTGCTTGCGAGATTGATTCAAAGAACCGCCCATGAAAATTTTGACTAGAACGCACAATACATGTGACAGACAATGACTAAGACATTGACAGCTACATCAATTATTGCCTCTATGACTACATGCAAATCACGTTAGATTTCTTGTTAAGGTTAAATTGAGACTGCATTAACGTTTGTCCTATCCGCCTCGACTATTGATATATGTATATGTCTTAAATATATTCAGTCAATCAAGGCTTCTATTTCATCTTAACCCTAGCACGTGTTTTCCCACGGCTTCGGGAAAAGTCACAGTTTGCTTTTTGAGCGCCATTTACGTAGAATACGGGTTCGAATTTGGCAAATCTGACCCCATTTTCAGAATCTATTGCGTCTGTTTTACACTATATCTAACTGTCGCATATGGATAGTCTAGCGGATCTTAGTAATCCAGGCAGATGAAAACTGGGTCACTCAATTGTGGCCCCTACGTTGTCTCTAACCGTTTACGCCCAAGTTCTTCGTGTTGTGCGAATGTTACTTGGTGACATCCAAGTAAACAGAGTGTTGCCGCAATGTTACTCCATGACATCCAAAACCAGTGATACGATTGCGTACCGGACGGGGACGTCCGGGGTTCGAAGTTCGCGCGAACTGTAGGGGTACCGAGTGCGCGTGCGTTATCTAAGATCAGCCGGTAGGTTTATGGTGTGCGATGACGTCATGGCGTCGCGAATTACACGTGATGATGTAGTTGGATGTATGTGTGCGTCGATGTGAACATGTGAGACTGGTTGACTTGTATTGCGGGTTACGAGATAGTTATGCATGAGCTTGCATGATTCTTTTTTACGGTGTGTGTGTCGTCTTCACAGTATGGGTGGTGTCGGCACAATGGCGATGGCGTGAAGCTTGATATCGACCTGACAGCAGTTTGTGTACAGGCGAAGCTTGGTCAGCGTGAAGATCATGATGTCGCCAGGTGACGGTAAGCGTGGGTTGTGGATGTCGACTTCACAGAGGGACGCCCCGGTGAGGTACTGATTCGCGTTGTGTGCGCCCTTGCTCTGCGCTTCTTGGAAACCCTGTAGCAGCAGAGCAATGAGTGAGTGTAGCATAGTCGGTTACTTAGTTGGTACAGACGGGTGACAGACTTGCGATACCTTTTGCTGTTAATTCAGTGGCTCTGACGCTTGAGCTTCACTCCAGTATAGTCGAAGGAGGTGTAGTCCTTTGGCAGTGTCTGCGGTGATCCATAGGAGCCGTGCATTGATCCGGATGCTGACAAGCACCTGTGGATCGCTGACTTCATTGCTGCCGATGAACTCATGAAGGTCTGCTAGACATAGTCCAGTATGTGTCAGTACTGTCGCGAGTTATGTCGTTTTGAATAACTTACCTTCTATTATGTCAATAATTTGAATGGGATGTTTGCTCATGGCCTTCTTGAGCTTCTTAAGAGGTGACTCGTAGTGTGGCTTGTCGTCTTTTGGCGCAACATGTCAAGGAATGCATACGAAAGTGTCAGAAAGTTAGCAACGCAATGCAGCCAGATGACGCATACAGGAAGCGGTGCAGCTGCAGTAGGAAACTGCATGGAGCTGGCGCTGGTCGTCGGCTCTTTGCTGTGTCGCTTTGGCGGTATGTGGTCTCTGCTTGAGTTTGTTTTAGCTGGGTCCGCTCATTGCCGAGGATATTCGTGAGCGAGTACTCGCTCGCTTTGCAGTGCGTTTGCGTCTTCTCTATGTGTTCAGAACGCGGAACTGGATGGTGTCATGCTGATTCATTGGGCGATGGTACTCGTGAATTCATGGTTGTGTTTGTTTTTTTGGTATGCAAGTGGTTCTTGGGTTTAGTATGCAACTGGCGCCGGATGAAATGACTACGGGACTGGATGGTGCGCCATGCTAAATTAATGGGCGATGAGACGACGGCGAGCGCGTTCGCCTCCTTGAGCCAGTCGACCGTTCAAACAGCAGCGACCCCGGCCATCACGGTCGACGAGCTTAACCGGTGGCTCGAGCAGTCGTCGACCGATAAAGCGCCGCTTTCCGAGCACTTCCATAGCGCAACCCGACTGAATTGATCTAGCTGCACTCGGACACCCTCGACCCTGCGGCCGCGGTGTGGACTCCAAGCGATCAGCAGCAGAATCAAGCGTTGCGCACTACGCGTCGATCGCCGACGTTTCAAGAGCGTTCACGCTCAACCAACGCCAGCACGCCGCCTTCGCGATCATTGCGACTGCTCTGATGCGGCAATTTTTGCGCCAGGAGCAAGCCGGGCTTGACCACGCCAGCGGCGTCTGCTGCGCCGATAGCCGCGATTTTGAAGCACAACGCCGCGATGAGCAGCTGCTCATTTTTCGCGGTGGTGCCGCGTTAAATCGACACAGTCAGCGTGTTCTGCGCAAGCTGGCACCGCGATAGTTCGCCCCCGAAGACTGCGCTGACGGGCAAAGCCGCCGCACTAGTCGCCCGTTCGCGAGCTTTCTTGTGCGCATCGAGCATCCAAGACAAGACATTCTCTCTGCTCGACGAACTCGTCCTCGACGAGGTCTCGATGATGACCAAGATCGACTGGCTCAAGCTGGACAAGGTGCTGCGACGGTACGAGCAGATGTCCTGTGTACCGTTCGACGGCGTACACATCGTGTTTGTTGGCGAATTCCTGCAGATGCCGCCGATCGGCGGCGACGCCATATTTGTCGACCCAACGAGCAAGTCGCGCCCGACCACTGCGGCCATCGATGGCTTCGAACTCTTGGCGGCGGTTCAAGTCGTCGTGGTGCTCGAAGTGTCGTTTCGGTTCCGCAGCGACTCCGAGTGGGGCGACGGGTGCTCGAAGGTGCGCATCGGCGAGTGGACGCCCGAGTTCGTGGCCATCATCAGCAGCGGCGTCGTGCAGCTGCCTGACGCTGAGACCGACGCTGAGCTTGCTCTGAGCGAATACGTGTTTGAGACCACGAGAATGCGAAGCGTCTCGCAATTAACAACGCGTTTGTCGCGCAGACGGCGGCGCGTCTTCCGTCGCAAGCGTATCCGATCCGCGTAGTCGCTAAGTTCAAAGGCGCGCTGAACGCGCTCAGCCACAGTGACGTCGTCTACGCACTCGGCAAACAACGCGTTTGTCGCGCAGACGGCGACGCGTCTGCCATCGCAAGCGTATCCGATCCGCGTGGTCGCCAACTTTAAGGGCGCGCTGAACGTGCTCAGCCACAGTGACGTCGTCTACGTACTCGGCCGGCCCGACAACCGCTACATACTTGAACGTGATCGCCGGCATGCCGATGCAGGTCACGCAGAACGTCGGCACCACGAAGGGCGTCGCGAATGACACGCTTGGCACGCTCGAGAGTGTGCACTTCCCGCGTGACCCACCGATGACGTTCCGGCTCGTGCGAGACGGTGCGACCGGCATGGTCGTGCAGCTACCGAGCCGGCCACATGATTACGCGTTGTTGCAGCTCTCGCGACCGAACGCTGTGCCGATCCGCCCAGGCATGGACCCCGAGCTCTATCCCGTGTTCATTGAGACCGAGCCGTTCAAGAAGTCGAAGGTACCGCTTCCACCGGCGCCCAACGACCAGCGCCGCTATCTTCAAGCTAAGCTGCGGCAGTTTACATTCGTGTGCGCCGTTGGCTCCACAGTTTATAAGGAGAAGGGCGGAACGCTGAAATCCATGGTCGTCGTCGACTGGAAGTTGACCAGCAACTTCATCAACAAGCCCAGCAGAGCTACTGCGCGTGTCGTGGGTCACCAGCCGAAACGCGTTCTACTCGCTGACTCCGCTCACACCCAAACTCGCGAAGTGGTCGAAGTCACCAGCAAACGCAGCAGCTGAGAAGAAGCGGGCTCAACAAACTCAGCGCTGTTACATTGGCTGGCTTGCTAGGCTTCGCAAGCATCAGCGAAAGCACGATGACGAACACCATCATCAGCAGCAGCAGCAGCAGGAGGACGACGAGTAATGAAGACGACGCCCCGCTACCACACCTTCAAACGTCCATCGGCGCTGACCACAGCTGTAAACCGAGTGTTAGTAGTAGCTAAGTTTACCAATAAATTCCGTCGAAACGTACAATATCAACGAAGCATTTGGAACTCAGAGCGCGGAGACGACCTCACAAATCCCTGCTGTGGCTTGTCGATGCGACTGTAGGTCGACGTCCAGTGGACGACGACCGTCGCGCCCACGCGTTCACCCCGTCCTGCCAGCCGATTCGCTCCCAAAACGTTACGGTTTTGATTTAAATGATGTGGTACCACAAATCACCGTCACTCTGGCCAGCAGCCGCCACCACTCCTTCCTATTCCAAATTGGACAAAAGTTGATTTTTCGTGCACCAGACCACGACAAAGGTGCTTGGGTTGCACGACGGTACCTGAAGGTCGTTTGATGACGCGCCAAGCCCGTGTCTGGCCAGATAGTGCAGATGCATGTTGTTACTATGGAAGTACTGGTTTGGCGATTCCCTATGATGAACGAGTGGGAGATTGGACGGACTGGAATAATTGAACCGAGATTGTGTCGAACGGTGTGTCACTTGCCCGACATGGATTCACCCCGTCTGGATCTACTACATAAAGAAGTACTCCATCCAGAAGACCGAACGTCCGACGATAGGAAACCTCCGAAGGGAGCGTGTCAAGTGTACTTAGAGAACATATCCCAGGTTGCTGCCTGACTTGGTCGGGACGTCCAAGTGACATTAAGCAACATCACAAATATCGTGGAAAGCCATATCCAGATGTACCCTTCCAACCCCAAACGGATCAAATCATAAGTCCAAGAAGAACCGGTTAGTCTGGAATGATGGCCGTTGAACCGAATGGAGCTCGTCCAAACCCTGAACGAGCATACCTACAATACCAGAATATGATATGGACCAGAAGACCACAGACCAGAAAATGCCTAGACGATAAGTTCAAGGCATAGTAAAACCAAGTATAACCGACCGACCTACGCGACCGACCAAGAGATGCTTTGTTCCATGTGACACGTGCCTTTGCTCAGTTCACCCTTGCGACCGTGTGACATAGAATACCATCGAAGATCCCATACAAACATGAAGTAAATAAGAATTTGTGTATTGTTAGCCTTTAGCAGATAACCATAAACATAATTCGTTTTACCCTGAAGCCCGCAGGTCGCTTTAGAAGCTTTAGTTGATTTGTCCGAGGAGCTGAGTGACAGTTGGTCAAGTCCGCGTCCGACAATGCAGTAGCGGGCGTGCGTCTCCCGAGTGATCTAGCCAAATTGGGAAAGGGCTGGTGACGGCGCGCGTTCCAGGTGGATATTCCCATTTCATATCCAAGTTGCAGTGTTGGTCCTAGACGGACGTTTGCATTTCATATCAACGACTGTGGTTCCCGGTGGTATATCAGTAGGCGCCCCTGGAATACCGTAAAGAAAGACTAATGTGTGGACGGACTATTCCAAGTCTGTTTCGATTTCGTTCGTTCGGAGGTGGTGCGTGTCAAGAGAGAAAGAGAGAGAGAGGGGGTAGACTGACCAGTATAGAATGCAAAGCCCCTGAACGTTGAACTGGCGTTTAGACCCACCACTGAAGTGTCTCAAAGAAGAAGAGTGGCTGCTTGTTTGTATATTCTCTGCATTAAAATGTTATCTGGCTATTGGACTTTGTCTTCCGAGAAAGTTTCTCGTCCAGCACCTACACCTGAAAGTACACTTCCAACTCAGACGGACCGGCAAGTCGAAGACAAACGATACCCACAGGGCTTCACAAGGTACACCGTCACCTGCCCTGGACGAGGGTTCTCTATTCAGGACGATTATCTGGACGAGGTATTCTCGAACGTGGTATACTCCGTCCAGGAATTCAAGTGTGCCACTATACACTTGGGCGTTTAAGATTCAAACGGTCTCGTCTCAACAGCCTCAAACAGCAGTTCTTCGAACTGCGAATTCCTAACGAGGGTTGAGCGTAAAGATAAGGTCAGCCCGCCATGCGGCGGGCAGCCATAGAAACGTCGGTGTCTACTCATACTCTTTTCAGAGCAGTGCGCCACCCAGCAGTAGTTTTAGTATTGGTAAGATATTATAAAATAGTAAATGATGAAATCATGCACTTAATGAGGAAGCTAAGGGACGTCTACTGCATACAGACAAAACGTTGAATTGCGCGGTGATCGCGCATCGATTTTTCTCGTAGATGGGACAGTCTACGGATCTGAGCTTTCACACTGAGCTTCATGAGCATTGTAGCTAGCGCTACATGATTTTGGACGGCTGTTCATTATGGTAAGCGAAAAGGTCAATTACAATCCTCTCAAGCTCGCGCATTCTCCTCGCGATTATGCTTGAGCATTAGCTGCATCTCTGCGTGGGCTTCGTCCGTGTGCGTTCTGCGGTCGCCCACAGCGATGCCTCCGCCGGAGGATACATGAAATGCCGTGAAGGACACGTTGCCTAGACGCGATTGAGACAGCACGCCAACCACAACTTTCTCCTCCACAAGTACATAAATAAACACACGAATGCCCGAATTTCAGGTTCCAGAGCGAATTGTAGGAGCCTTTTTGCCGTACAATACACAGGTAGTAAATATGCAATAATCGTAGCTACTAGGGCTACAATTGCTGTTGCTCCAACTAATGAACCTACTCTCGTAGATTTACGGATATTTGAATAGCAGTATGAGGCAATACTGATAGTAAAATCATAGATAGCTACTACTGCGGGGATTACTCTCGAACTCTGCTCCCGGCGCCCGCCATCGAGTAGACGTAGATATCACGACGCGCTACGTGACAAAGACGTCGGAGCTGGAGTTCGTCCTGCCACCCGACAGCGATACTGCTGAGGCCACCGAGACCACTGATACGATGTACACAACCGAGAGGTCGGAGGTGACGTTGACATCATCTTCGGTTTCCACTGCCGGCATGACGTCGATCAGCTCCACTCAAGAGGCTGGCTCCCATTTGGATGTGTCGATGAAGACGGAGCTTTTCCGCTCGGAGAAATCCGACGGTAGCATCGTGACCAAGACAATGCGCACGACGCGGTACACAGTGACACCGCCGACGTGACTCTTCAAATCACACAAAATGTATGTCCGACTAAAGGCGCCGCTAATGAAAATTTGGGTACAGAGAGCACGTCGCGTTTTGACCAGATATTCGTTTTAGAAAGATTATTCGCGATTCAACGCGAATATGAATGTGATAATTCACTCGTAGCCGCCACTATATGCACTGACCCGTATCACCAGAGGCTCCTATGCGACGCCTGTTGATGATGACTCTGATGTAGATCTTTTCCTGTTTTCTATGACACACAAGCGTACTCGAAAGATTCTGTGGTACTCTTGAGGTCCGTCACAGAGAAAAATATCGCTCTCAGCTCACTTACAGCAGTTCCCGCTTGTTTCAGCTTTTCCAACAACAATCACCAACATGTAAGGCGAGACGTGGAGTCCATGTCGTCGGAAATAGAAATCGTCGATCTTAATCATTACCAAATCTCAGCAAAAATACGTGCTGGTTTTACGGTTTGCGCTTTCACTACACCGTCCCTTTAGGGGTAGAAATAAGCCCCATAGAGCAGCGATTAGAATGTAATGCGGTCGACGTTGCTTTAACCACTTTTACTCATTATTACTGACTTCACCGACGGAGGGCCAGTCATGATTGGCAAACCGAAAGCCCCCGCACACCTCGTTTCGTGTGGTCTGGAGAGTGTGTCGAAACTCTGTTGTCGTGCCCAAGCTGGAACATACGCAGCAAGCTTCAACAGGAACAACTCTAAAGTTTAGATCGCGGTCCTCTTGCAAAAGGCTGGATCCGAATCAACGTTTCGTTTAGAGCCAACAGCGCCCGACCCACACATCTTGTGAACAGCGCGCTCAACTTGGGCCCATCTAGCAGGAGTGCTAGGGGACGTTATGGTGGAGCTCTTGATAGTGTTTAGGATGAGCACAAGATTTTTGATGTACGTCAGAGCCTGACTTTTCCAGCACCAATCTTCTGACTAGCCGTATACGCAGAGCAGCTGTGCGTTAGGTAGTAGAGAGCAACGGCAACTCGGTCTTGGACAGTAAAGCGTGCGTTTAGGCGAGGGAGGCTGAGCAAGAGAGGCCATCGCTCACGAATATGAGCGACGATCGCGACAAACTTGTACACCGCAAGTTCGTCCGGAACCACCCTTCTTTACATGCTAGGTCTTGCAGAGTTGCCTTCCAGCTGTCTTTCCGCAGGGCGTATCGGCGTTTGGACGGGTGGGGGTTCAAACGTCCGTCACTTGTGGAGACGACAGCCACAGCAGCAGCGCCGACGATGATCTTCTTCACTCGTCTCGACCTGAGCGTTTCGTGGTGCAGCTCTTTTTCTATCTCTTTCTCCAACAAACCTCATCGAGGTACGCTGAGATGATCACTTTAATATATTAGCGTACCAGCAGCAAATCATGTCGAGTAAGTCTGCTCCATAACAGCTCTTCTTACATCGACGTCGCCCTTACTCCTGCCCGGGCGAAAATGGTCCCATCCTCCATTAGCTGCGTTACAAGAGAAAATCGCCTATGATTTATCTCGGGTCGAACATTACATACACTCGATAACGTTTCTTTCATTTTTACCTAGGCTACAGCGGTCGTGGTGATGACAACGTATCGTCTTGCACCACTGCTTCTCCATGAATTCGATAAAGCGGTCACCGTAAAACTCCGGGTTCACAGCCGAGATCTGCTTGCGATTGTGCCTCAGGCCCTTGAAGAACGTCTCGGCGATCTTGCGCGTGTTGTACTGCTGCAAGATGTCAATGATGCCCAAGAAGTACACAAAGCCGTTCTTTCGGCCGTGGCGGTCTCGGCCGTAGATTCCGCCCTCGTCCTTGCAAAAGACCGACTTCGAATACTCAGCATAAGCAGCTGTGTCCAGAAGACGAGGAGATAGAGGCGCCATGCTGGATCCTCGAGTGCTGCTAGTGCCGGGTGTCGATGGCATCGAGTTCGAGCTGCGGTCCCCAAAGAAGCTCAAACTAAATCCACCTTCGCTGCTTGTCGAGTCATCTGCATCCGAGTCGTTATCCGAGTCCAGGTTCGGTTCCATGAGCGTCGTTGCATATGGGAGTGCATGGCGGAGAAAGCGCGAGTCTTGTTTGTAGTTGAAGTGGACAATCGCTGTTGTTCAGTTCGTCCTCCGGTAGGGACGCTGACCGAGCTGGTCGTGTCTGGCCATCAGTACTGAAGCTAGGGTCAGCTCGAGTAGGCGACGTCGGCAACGACCTTGAGATACCGGCCGGATTTGACGTGACAACATTCTCGGCAGCCGCTGATGCAGGTGCACCGGTGTATAGCTCGTTGTGCAAGTCATAGCCCGAGTCATGCACGCCAATCAACAAGCTGTAGTCCATGATCTTCATCCGCTTGAGGAACTCGACGTCTTTCCGTAGCTGGACCAGGAAAATAGCACGTCTTTGCCACCCATCTGCAGATGAAAGCCCTTCTCGAGCAGATCCATGTCTTTTAACACACCTGCTCCACCTCGTGCGTGCTCCTTTGGAGATGCATGCCGTCCAATTCGTGAACCTTTCAGATCGAACCGTGCATGGATTTCTAGCGGCGCCTCTGGTGGCGTGTAGAAGACGCTGGCCATGATAACAAAGTGCATCTTGCGCCGCAAGTGATGCATCTTGACGCGGTGCATGCCGTAGAATCGAGTGATAAGCGTGTTGGGGTTCTCCATCACGAACTTGTAGTAGTGTGGTAGTATGCGGCGCAGGAAC
>JAAVTI010000218.1:0-53285 GCA_011947335.1 Phytophthora constricta
TTGATTTTGACAGATTGATTCCGTCCCGCTCCTAAACGAGTTGAGCTAGAGAAGGACCACACATGGTGTTGTATGCGTGTACTGCACTTACAAAGGTGGGCAACTCAGCGATCTGACGAGTTGTCAGCTTCAGTACAAAAAACACTCAATGTGTCCAAGTTGTACAGAAGATATGAACCAGGCTTCGCTTGTACACCCTCACTAGGAATTCGCATCCCCGCCAACTACAGACAATTTCTTTATGATTTCCATTTTATCCCACAACTTTTACACTCTTGTGAATCGAAAGCGCGTAATCTTGGACAGCTTCGAGGGCCATATCCCTCGATTCAAAGTCCACGCCCATATAGAGCACAGAGAGGGTTGGTGTTGTCTGATCTCACAGTGGGATGATTGTTCACCGTTCTCAGCGACGAAGTCTCCTGCCATGAAATCCTCATCTGCAGTGTTGGTCTCCACGAAATCGTATGGAGTAATGTCAGTACTTTCAATAGGTATATGTGTCTGGATGCATACGGCTTCAACTATTAAGTTTTTCTGTGCACAGACCGAGTCTGTGAAATCATCAGCTTCATCATTGGAGGACCCAACGTCGCTCAATCGTGTGCTGTGTTGACCATGGCTGGAGTAGTTGTCATGATCATCACCCTAAAACTATGATTCCACTCGATGTGATGTTGTTTCATATAGCTCTCAAATGTCCGGCCATTTTTCACCCCGTGTAGGTCCTAATAAATCTCCTTGCACAAATTTAAACGTGTTTGCGCCACTGATAGACTTCGTCTGGACGACGATAGCATTGGGTATCGGTTTGCCACCGGATTGAAGTGTAAAGAGTGTGTGGTATACGTTCACCGCTGGCAAGGCGCATGGGGCATTCCTCCTCCTCTGGTATTACATTCTCCCTCTTGTATCTCCTGCAACATGCTTCGAACTGTAGTACGTGATGTAGTCTCCTGCAGAGAGCTCTTTTCACCAAGTTTTGCAATGGCTGCGAGAAGCCATGTAGGCTGATCCAACCAGTGAGAAAGTTGCCGGTCCATTGAGCGAAAGCGAACAATACGTGATGGTGGAGAAGTCCAACGTGACTATAGGCACACTTGCTGAGGTTGGTCGGTAGTCAGAATGCAATCAATACAGTATGTGTAGGTAAAGTAATTCCTGGAGCTGATCGTACCGTCGGGGAGTAATTAATATGTGCATATATAGACTTGTAGAGCTCTGCTAATTTGCGAATTTTACCTTTGAGTGAAAAGAGGTTCTTGGAAAGGTACAAACGGTGGAATTTATCCCAGCAAGTGAAGTCCGTGTCGGGGCACATATAATCCTTGGGTTCATCGTTGTAAACTCCTCTACAAAGGCAGACGTTGTGCTTACCACAATAATCTGTCTTTTCAGTCGGCCACCGATCCTCCCAGCGACAGACAACACAGGCCCTTCGCTTCCGACCACAGTTTTTCAGTATATGTAGCGATGCTACAGCTGAGCATTGCTTGGGACTTCCGTCCGCATTGACGGACACAAACACAGCCGGAGTATCACTCCCGCTTGGTGACACATTTGCGCTCGAGCCAACATCCTGAAAGGCCATCCTACCATCACTAGAAGCATCGGCCCACTTGCCGGATATTAGTTCCGACGCAAGCTCCACAATAAAAAAGGCGCGGTGGGGATCGCGTTGACCCGACGTATCCACCACAATACGGCGGGTAAGGTAAGCATTTGATCTCGCGATATCAATGAGAGCAAGTGCTAATTTTTGTGCCACTTTTTGTAGGAATGTCCATCCGCAATCGAGAACCGAGCACGAATCTGGTCGAGGCGATCTACACCCTGCATGTGTTTGTTGTACTGCCTCACGCATGCCCGTGCTGGGTAACTTTGGCTAGTACCTCCCACTCGACGTTCGACATTTGTAATGACCGATGAATCTGCATTTGAAACAATTTGTACAACGCTGCCGTCGCACCACGAGGCTGCGACGATAGCATGCTCTGCAGATACACCCTGCCGGTATTCGCCACGAGAAGCTCTCTTTTGTCTAGCACAGTATGTTTCGGAAAATGCTTACTCGGTCCACGCACAGTCCCACGAGCATATAATCCCCTAAGTCGTAGTGCTTGTAGTAGTTGTACCGACGTGTAGTAGTTATCCATATTCACAATGCGATTCGAGCCGTGTATGGGGAGCGTCACCTCCAGCACGATTCTTCGAATGACCGACACGTTTGCTTCCACCCATTCTTCCTGCATACTCTGCGCTTCATCTGCAGGTGTGACACCGTCGAGTCGGTCGTTAATGCTACTCTTACAGTGGAAGCGATAATTGGTTGCTATCCATGTCGTCGCGCAGCACAACATGTATAGCTTAAAGTGATATTTACCAGTTGGTTTCATAGGATTGAAAACTATAACATGCCGACCATGTCGTGAACGGCATCCAGGGCAACGTCACGCCCCATAGTGATATACATTCCACCCGTGCACTTTAAGAGGTTGAGAAGCGGCCGTATTCTCGCAGCGGGGTCGCGCTGGACTGAGGGCGGGGATGCTCTGAAGCAAAAGCATTTACGAAGAACCTTAAACCGGCGCAGGGACATTATGCTTTCCAAGCCGGAGGAGCTGGCGTTGCCCAGTATTGAGTCATCAGGCTGAGCTCCCCAGTAGTTAGCATACTCGCCTTTGGCGTTGATGCTCCTAAAGAAAAGAATCCCGATGAACTTCATCAACTCCGAAAGCGTAACAAGCGGTTGTAATTTCACGCCCTTCACAGCAGCGTACGCGTTGACTTCATTCACAATCTGCCTCCAAAAGTATAATGGAATATAGGCAAGAAAACTAGATGATGCTGAATGCGTAAAGAGATGAACGCATTCGGGACGCACAACTGTAGTTGTAGTTCCATCGCTGTGACTGTACAAATCGTTGGGGCCTTCCATCTCAATTCTCGGATCAAATTTCATGCTCCTCACCTTCTCCACTTCTGCTAGACTCGTAGGGATCGGCTGGTCCGGATCAAATTCCGTGAGATGCTCTACCTCCACTAGGTCTGCTAACATGGCCTCGGACGGGAGATCATCATCTACAGGAGCTGTAGTTAGTCCGGTCCATGAGGGTTTGAGCGTTGTTCTGGTTAGTGCTCTATAGCCTCGATGCCGCGTTGGATAATGCCGACTCGAACAGAGTGAGAATACTTGTGGAATAGACTATCCAGCCATCTAATCTCGTAGAAAATGACTTTTCTCAACGTATTGCCTGCAAACACGACCCGTAATATAGGATGCACCAGCTTGCCTAAATATCGGCGCCAACCTTTGGTCATTAGCCACGTCTCTTTCGGGGGTTCTACGCCACCAAACTGTTCACGTAAACCTCCGAGCTCTGCGGTAGCGACTCGGCTTCATTTTGTTCGCATGTCTCGCCAGTATCAGGGTCAATTACTCCACTCTCGCAAGGCTCTCCACTATCGTAACCAGCTCCAACCCCATCGAACTCAAACTCTCCACATAGAACAGGTTGTTCAGTATATTAATGCTCTTCAATGTCGACATGACCAGCAGTTGTAGTAGAGGGAAGCTCTTCAGTTATACCACGTCCTCTACCGTGCCCACGGCCGCGGCCTCTCCCTTCACCCCGACCTCGACCCCGACCTCGCCGTTCACCTCGACCACGGCCTCGACCACGACCTCGCCCTTCACCCCGACTGTGCCCTCGCTCGACCTCGACCTCGCCCCTCACCCCGGCGACGCCCGTCACGTAGCCCAAGTACTTTGCCTTGGTCACCGTCACCGTGGCCGCCGCCTCCGACAGGTACTGCACCGCCGCGAGCGTTTCCACCTTGGCTGTCTCCGCCGCGCATTGCATCGATGCGCACATCTCCTCCTTGGCCACCTCCGCCGGGTAAAGCACCGCCGCGAGCGTCTCCGCCTCGACTGACGTCGCTGCGTACCGCACCGACGAGTGCATCACCATCACCTTGGTTGCCGTCACCTTGCACGGCATCACTGTAAACGTTTGTAGCTTGGCTGGCTTCACCGCGCACTGCACCGACGAGCGCGGCTCCACCTTGGCTGTCTCCGCCGGGTACAGCACCACCGCGAGCGTCTCCACCTTGGCTACCTCTGCCGCGCACTGCACCGATGAGCACGACTTCACCTTGGTCGCCTCGACCGGGTACTGCACCGCCGCGATCGTCTCCACCTTGAACGTCTCCACAGTGTCTGCCTCTACCGCGCACTACACCTGCGCTATCTCCGTCATCGTAGTTGCGTGCTAAACTTTGGTCACGCCCTCCTTCACGACTGGCTTGTCCATCTCCACCTCGCACTACGCCTTCACCTACTCGTCGCTAATGGCTTCGAGGCAGTACTCTCACAATGTTGCCCTCGCGCTGGATGAGTTGATTGCCCTGCTTCTGATAGTAGGCCACGACTGCACTCTCCCTAGCAGATAATCGGTGCCTTCAATTCCGTCAAGGTTGCCGCCGGGTCTAATGTAGTGGAATCTGCTATCAAGGCTTCGTAGCGTGGGCGGTTTTTAGCAGTCCACCCGTCGTGGCGAAGAACCCGCCAGATTTCCTTGAACAACACCGTGTCATCTGCATAGCGCTTAGTTAGTTGTTTATGCGCAATATATTCTAGGTTGAGCTCTTACCTTGCGATGGCGTACGTCCAGCGGGCGGGCAGCGCCTTCGGCGGCGCTTGGCCACGCTTGGCCACGCTTTCGTCCAGCGGAGGTGGCGGCCGCTTCCTCGGCATCTCTGTCTACTTGGCCTGGACTTCACGAGTGAGAGAAGCCCATCCACTTGTGCACCCCGGGAATATACAGCGAAGATACGCGTGCTCCCACTCACGCGGATGAGCTTCCCCAGCTTGCGTCTCCGCACAAGCTCCAGCCAATCACGCGACGCTGATAGCCAGCTGGTGCCCTTTCAAGAAGGCGACCCTTCAAAAGATTTTGTTTCAGCCAATTGGAATCCTCGCTGAGTAGTACCGTGGCCGCATGGATAGAGGCATTTTGCCTCCTTTCATTATGTACCCACTGAAATGGGCCCAAACCGCCTGAAATGGCTACACGCCGATGGCGGCATTTTGCCTCCTTCTATTTCTTAACTTCTTGAACTAGTATAGTATACAAAGTCCCTGTGATCGCGAAAGGGTTAAGAGGGTTTAGCGTAGATAAGGTTAGCCCGCCACGCGGCGGGCTGCCATTCAATTCAGTTTTCTATTTTGATCTAAAGTCTTAAGTGTTTTGTTTTAGAAATACGCGAGCCCGCGGATTTCTATCTTACACACAGACTTTAAGTATACGCTTCCTCACTACGCGCATACTGTGTATGCTAAGAAACAGAGCGTAGCTCTCGTCCTGATTCAGTTTATTGCATATGCTGGATCGCCGTAGATCAGCACGCCCACTTTTTGAATAAATCGTTTCGGGCAATGTAGGTAGCAGCATGCTTTCATGAAGCATGGTAAAATCGTGAAGGCGCCCTTCAATGGGTCCATAAAAGGACATGCACAAGCCTAAAGCACACAACAACCGTGCCGTTAGTTTCAACAATAAAATAAACATCTGCGTGTACAGCATACCGTCGGGTATGCACATGCCCTGATAGTTAAGGCAGCGTCGACGTTTGTGCCCACTATAGCAGACCTTGTGGAGATTTTCTTTGGCTCCGACTGGAATGCAGTCAACCCCTTTGTTTTATCAATGAGCATGGATATTTGGTCGACCAGACCGTTCGTTTTATCAGTGACAGCTTGTACATATTGCAGGTGGCGCACAGCGTACAAGACGTCGTGAAAGTACAGCGCGACCATCCACTCGTCGTCCAGGAAACAGGCTATCCACGTTAGCATATCAGTGAAAGAAATGTGTTAGTCGGTAAAGTTCGAAAGCGATAGAGAGCCCAGTGTACTTCCACATGTATGTGATGATCCGACTGCACGTTGTGTCCGACCGAGCGAACCGCTTCGGTCGGACACAATTCTTGACAGCTTGCCCGGGTATGAAATGCGATAGGAGAGCATGATCAGTGCTTCGACACCTACAAGGCGGCCACCTGCTCCAGTGATGAATACATGGTATCTTCACCACTCCGGTCAGTACAGCTACAGTAGTCACCGCAATTAGTATCACGTAGAGTAATTTATGTGAGGCTTGACAATTTTTCGGTACAGTATTTAGTATGAGTGATACTATTTATGAACACATACTATATTATGTATAGAAAAATTAGTATCACTGGTACTAAGTTAAGAACCAGCCGCCTAGTCAACCATGCTGTCTTCAACACCACCGTCAGTGTCATTGCTCACTGCACTGCCGTCATCATCATTCCCACAACGGATGGACCCCGTTTTACCACGTTAGCAATCTCCGCGCCGTTAAATTCGTCCGGATACTACGTATGATAGCCTGGAGGTGAGGAAAAGCTGATCTACCTTCCATGTTCCGACAACACTCAGCGAAAGTCCACATCTAATCATCGTTTTCTTCCGTAGTTGCTGCCGTTCTTGTCCCGGGTGTGTTCACCTCACGCACGCAGTCAGCTGCAAGCGACAAGAAGAACTTATTGCCAGGGTTCTTCAGCTTACCAGACCAGGACCCGTCCTTGCGCTTCTTGTTCTGCCACTCGTGTCCTTCAATCAGCTCAATTTTCTTCTGGTTCCATTTGCGGTGCCATGCATCCTTTAACTTAGCTATAACAAAAAATCATCAGGTTGACAGAGATCAGTGGCGTTAAGTATACCAGACGCCCGTTCAGAGTTTGAGCTCGTCCTGGCACTCGTCTTCATCTAGGTGGGAGGAACAGTTGTCGAGGAAGATCGACTTTTCTCGTCCATGGCGACCCACGTTCATGTCTCTGTGTTCCCCCAGGTACCCCCGCAACACACGCTTGTACATCCACCCCTTTGGACCTGTTGTGTAGCAAACACCCGGGGTCTTATCGGGAACGCCACGAATCGGATAGCTGCTCGAAGTGTTCTGGAAAAGGACTATTGGAGGATGGAGCCTACCACTCGCTCCGCCGGAGATCCGCACCACCAGTGTCATCCCCTCACCACCCGACACAACATCAGCATACTTAATGCTCTATTCTCCGACGAATCCGAGCGTTTTGCCATTGTCGACATACACAGCGAAGTGAGTCTCATCGACGTTTTCAATGGCCTTTTCGTTGAGTCACCTGACTCGAATCCACGTTTCAGCTGACCAAGATGGGTTGCAACTTCACGTCCGATTGCCGCTTGTTTCTCTGGGCTAATTTGCTTTTTGGCTACTGTAGCTCCGCGCAGGTGAAACAAAAATATTATAGAGCATCAACGTCCGGATATGCTTCGAAGTCGAATCGGACACCAGGAATGAACGGACGCTCCGGTGTGGGTGTCGAGCTCACCGCCACTAGGGCATTTTCCTCGCCGTCGAGCCCTGCGAGCAACAGCAGAAGCGCTGCAGTACCGGCCCTCTGCGTCTCTTCCATGTCTCGGCTCAACCTCCCCCTCACTCTCATATTTTTTTATGAGATGCGCAAAAAGTAGTTCCTGCATTCAACACAGCTCGAGCTTCTAAAGAAATTCTTGTCGCTCTGTTGTTGGTGTGATGTGGGTTGGAGCTATCCTACAACTCGCTTCCAACGGTCGCTTCGAAAGGTGTATATTATGTACACCTAGAGAAGTACTTCCTAGAGGTGGTATGTGGCGCCAGGAATCAATTAAGGCGTGCTCGTGGAGAAGTCCAAAACGTCTATGGGCACGTGCTGTTGATGTACTGCTGAAGTTGGTAGGTAGCGTCAGGAAACAATCGATACGCACTGGTGGAGAAGTCCAATGCGACTATGGGCACGTGATGTTGATGTACCTGCTGGGGTTGGTCGATATCGCCAGGAAGCAATCCGTATGGACGCGTGCAGAAGTACACCGCGTCAGAATTATTTTGTGAATTGATTGTGGTCTGGCCGTCAATGAAGGAGTGGAGAGATACAGCACCGTCGTTAGGTGTTTGATCTTACCAATAAAAGTGTAGTCCCACCCAAAATTTGTCGCTGGGACGCCCACCGTTTAAATTCGAACAATCACACAAAGTAAACAGGGAAACTACTGACAAAAATAGTACAACCACCAATGCATGTTGAAGTGACAAAGCCCCTCCTTAAAAACTCTCGCTGTAGCTGCCCCTTGCAGTCAGCATATTACCACAAAATTCATAGAAAACGGCGGTGCCAGCAACACGGGAATCTAATAATGTCGGACTTAAACAGCGATCAGGAAAGTGATGATCGTAACGTCGAGATCAACGGATTCTAATGCATATGATGCCTACAAGAAGTCGCTGCCAAAGTGCAGCATCACCGAGACCGCACAAATGGAGATGCACTGTCGACCCATTGTCTTTCATGCATTTAGAACCACATAAGCAAAAGTGAATGCTCAACTAATAGAATATGCTTCTCGTTAATACTTTTGCAATACGGTGCAACCGGATGTCATGAGCGCAGCATCGATGGTCCACCAGCGCGACTTCCGCGATGTAGCTAGCAGGCTAAATCTCGCATGCAAACCCAAGCTGCCGAAAAATTGCACACGCAGCCACAAATTGGTCAGGTCCTGTAGCACTGTGAGAGCACTACCGAGTTTTTCAAAAACCAGTAGTGACGCACAACTACAAGTGCCGTCGTGACGACCATATTGTCATGCTCCGCAAGCTTCATGAGAAAGAAGAGTGGCCGCAACGCATCAGTAGTCGTTGTAGAACTCGCCGCTGAGTCTGTACGCATTACGTTCTCTATTCTTGGCCGGGGGCTTTATTGGTGCGAGTGCCACATTTGCTACAATTCATCTGAGCACGAGAGCACTTTTCTCGAAGGGATGACACCTTACGCGCTCCTTCCTTTCGAGCTGGCGAAGAAGATATGTCCAGAGCTGTCGTCTGAGCATCTCATCTTCGCCAGCTCCCACTTCCATCTCTTTCCCTAATTTGACCCTCTGTTCCTTGCCATGAGCGTAGCCCGCCAACGGTATCCCTAATTTCATCCCAGCCGGCATTTCGAGACACAGCAAAGCCATCGGATCCGAAATCATGCTCGTTTTCATCTTCGAGTAGGTCAGATCCACCTCAAGAGCTGCAGTACCCGCCACACAGCAGTTAAGACAAAACATGTCTTCTTCGTTGGGGTCCACCGTGAAAAAAGCACTTCGAGCCGAGGCGTTTTTATATGGATGAGTCGAGGTCCTCGACCCACCCATATCAGAAGTCGCCAGTCGCGTAATCAGAACGCGATTTGGCGAAGTGGTGTTAGCGGTAGCTTGCAGGGGCATTGCCAGCCAAGCCTGTGACGAGCACTCCAAGTCTGTGTAGACGACTGTGTTCAGGAGGGCGATATTAATGTTGTTGCGTGTTAGCATCCCCCAATAAAGCACACGAATGAGGGTGTCAGATCCCGCGAGGATATAAAAGAAAGCGTAGCAGTAGGGCTGTTCTACATAAAGCTGAGACGGGTTCGCAAACGGCTCCGACGTGTTGGTCACCATGTAGATCACAAAGAAGTGGCCTTGCTTGTGCAGTACTGTAGATACAACACCGGAATCGCTATAGTGGTTACAGTAATTAGTCTCGCCAAGACTAAATAATGTGAGGAGATTATTTATGGACAATCATGAAGTAGTCAGGCTTGAGGAAGGACATACTAATTTTATGCAAATACTAATTTTGGTACCACAAGTTAATCTGACATGTTTGTGTAGTCGGGTCTAAACAAGTGCTTCCATGGCGATGCCGTTCGTTGTTTCAGTATCTGGTGACTCAGTATCTCTCAGCAATGCCCCGATGCCCGTATTATACATTGCCGCATTCTCTAATGGCTCTTCATCGCTCGACGAAAGCTCTCCGGATTCATCGCCCCCACGTGTTGCCAGCAAATTCCTGCGGGTATTGCTTCACGATCTCATGTAAGTGTGGGAATAATTGTTCCGTAGACCATGATCCATTGACGGTCAGTGATAAACCGCAGCGCATCATGGCTTTGCGAGCGTAGTTGATGCCATTCTCATTGCGCTTCTGGTTGACCTCTTTTACAGCGCAAGGCATTCTTTTTGAAGATGGCTGCCTCTCTGTGTTCTTCAGCTTGTCCAAATAGTTGCCATCCTTGCGCAGTTTGTTCTGCCATTCGTCTCTCTCGATGAGGTCGATCTTCTTTGCGTTCCACGCTCGTGTCCAAACGTCCTTGCTTTTAGCTATCACAAAGGAGTCGGCGGGTTGGCATATGTCAGTGGCGTTGGCAGGCAGAAAACACTAACTAGCGTTTAGGCGATCAAGCTGTAGAAGGCAATCAGAATCGTCGAAATATCCCGAGCAATTGTCTAAAACCACAGTCTTCTTCCGTCCTTGAGGATCAGCGGCAATGGTTCGACGTTCGGTGAGGTACTCCCGGAAGAGACGTTGGTCCATCCAGCCCTTTGGCCCCGTGCGGTAACAGACAACATCCACGTTGTGGTTCACACATCGAATAGGATAACCCCTATTCACGTTTGTGAAGATCGTCATCGGTGGGTGAATATATCCGCTAGGTCCGCCAGAGATGCGTATGACCATCGTCATACCCTCTCCTCCAGAGACGACATCGGCATACTTTACTTGCTTTTCTCCTACAAACCCAAGTGCTTCCCGTTATCGAAGTCGATAACGAAATGCGTCTCGTCGATGTTCTCGACAGTATTCTCATTGAGAGCACCATTGAGAAAGTCGCGGTTGAGCTGACCCAGATGAATCGTAACCTCGCGCTCAATCTGCATTTGTTTTTCTTGCTAACGTGCCGTTTTCCTGGTGTTGATTGCAGCACAATCTGGTGTTTCTCTATGAACACCTGCACCCATCTTGGCGCAATTTTTGACACGAGAAGAGAGCGGTTTATGTCAGCATAGTTTGTGTCGAAGAGAGCCTGCGACATTCTGAACCGCTTGATAGCTACTTGCCGAAGTAACGGGGCATCAAACTTCAGCCCTACCTTACGAAGGAGATCAAACTCTTCAAGAAGCGCAGGGTACAACCACACCACCAATGGACTAGGATGGCGTCCCATGCCTGCGGTTGAACCGAATCCTCCCATGGTTACGACGTCCTGAAATGACCGTCGCCCCTCGGGGTGCATGCATAATCGAGTCTCGTTTGCGCCACCAGTCCATAGCTTTTTCGATGTTCGCTCGGCGAGCTCGCGATTTAAAAATCGCTGAAAACTTGTCAACCGCTTTAGAACTGAGCAATCATTGCCGTTGGTCTCCACAGACTTCACCATCCATCGCACCACCTTTCGACGTTGAGCTATACTGGTGACGACTTGTAACTTGGGAGGCGCTGGTATGATTGAAACGGACGTGTTATGCTCGCAAGAAGCGGTATTATTTCCAACTCCTGTCGTCTCCTCAGGAGCACAGCAAGTTCTGGGTCACTGCTGTAGAATCGACCTAGACATCTCTTTGTTTCTTCACAGCTAATTTCTCTGCTCGCGCAAGCCGTCACAATCGGCGAAGCAGAGGCAACTGTAGTTGCTCTAGCTTGTGTCTTCGCATTCACGAGTGGCATTTCTTCGCGGTCGGGGCACTACCAGTGCACTATCGACTACGACACCACCAAACCTACAGACAGCTGAGTAGTTACTTCATCCATCTGTGCTCATTTTTATGGCGCTGATAACAACTCAACCACAATAGGTTGCCTTCGATGCAATCGGCCAATGTGTATTTATTAACAAATGTCGATCATTACATGTGGAATGGGTCGAAAGTGGGTACGCGGGTACCACTCCGTTCCAGATCACCTGTCCTCTTTTGCCTGCGCGGTTCGGGATTTGTCAATACTGTTCGGAGACTACTGTGATTGGGCTTAGAAGAGATATTACACCGGTGCCATTCTAATGGTGAGCAGAGCTCCACGAGGGGCCCCGAACTCGCGCCTCGATGGCCACGATAGTGCTTTTGGCGCCAGAAATGCGGGAAACCAACCAACATCTCGCCACCCTCCCTAACAATAAAAAAATCGCCAAGAACCCAACCACTAGGCACCCGCAATGGAGAGCTACCAGCGTAAAACAAGAGAGCTTACCGAGACGGAGCGCCGACAGGCGTTGAGTGTGGTTTTATTACGTGAATATCAGAGGAAACCGGCTCGCGGAGCCTTTAAGGAGGCGGCCCTCAGCTTCGGCGTGCACACGCGAACCATTTCGCGGCTGCAAGAGCAATGTTACCGAGCATGGGACCCTACCGAGGCATAGTTTTGCGGTGCTGTTGGCGCACTTAGCCTGAATGTGACGCTAAATTTTCAGCCGCCGAATAACCCGGACATGAACTGCTTAGACCTTGGAGTGTTTAACGCTATCCAAGCACGGCAGCAGCTGCGCCTGGCCCGTACCGTAGCAGAGCTCCTAGAGGCCGCGACCGAGGCGTACTGGGAGTTACTGGACGAGATCCTAAACAATAGCTTCCTCTCACTGCAGTGTGCAATGGAATCCTGCATCCGTGAGCGAGGAGAGAACACATACGAGCTCGCGCACATGGGGAAAGCCAAGCCTTACAAAAGGGAAGCCTTTCTTTGAGCATTTCCTGTTCGGACTTCACTATCTCGTTTATACGAGCGTGAGGTAGCGTCACATCATCCACCCATAGTTAATGTCAGTCTAACTCAGAGGACAAGTAATCTTAAATAGGCCAAATGGTTAAGTGGACAAGTGAACTGGAACGGAGTAGTACTCAAAAAGAAATAATGGGTATAATAATTGGGCAAAAGAAAGAGAAAAGGTGGAAAACAGCCTGTTCATATCCCCGGCACCGTCTGCCCCAACAAATGAAAGAAAGAAAATACTATCCTTGTCGCTTTGCCTCAATCTGGGGTCGAACAATCAACACACGAAGGGGCTCGAACTCAGGTAATGGGAGTGGACGGGCAGAAACCAAACCACCTCCCCACTTCAAGCCCGTGCCACAGCAGACTAATTTTGAATATTTAAAGCCTGACTAATCTTGAACTTTCCCGAGGCCCCACCACCGTAATTAGTCTGGCACAGTCAGGGGCTCGAACTCAGGTAATGGGAGTGGACGGGCAGCAACCAAACCGCTTCCCCACATCAAGCCCGTGCCACAGCAGACTAATTTTGAATATTTATAGCCTGACTAATCTTGAACTTTCCCGAGGACCAACCACCGTAATTAGTCTGGCACAGACTAATACTGAACACAAACTAATTTTTCAGCCTGGCTAATTATTGTGACCACTGTAGCTTGAGCCACGAATCATCGCTGCTTGAAGCCGCCGCCCAAGGATTATCAGTCAGTGCGAAGAGCCTCACGCACAAGTGTCCAAGAAACAGCACCACTAGCGTACTATATGCCCTGCATGTTCAAAGTTGAACGCACTCGCACAATGCGAGTGCGGACCAACACGATGCACAGAACAGGCCACAGCATGTATTATAGCCGAAGCCACGAGTGCGTGAAGGCTTCGGTAGTGTGCGCCGAGCTATACGGTGACACCATCATGGGCCACAAGTAAAGGCACAGAAGCCGCATCTGTACAATAGGCGGGTTGCTCATTGGCCCTGCTGGCGTTGAGTGTCCACAAGATCAGTCCTTGTTACCGATGTGGTGAGGTGCGATCGCAAAATCGCCCTTACACCAACGCGCCCAGACACCGACTAACGGAGGGGTACTCCGATAACCGTGGGGTTGTTGAGTGCTCAACTTGTGTACCCGTCGGCGGGCTGGTTTGCATCTCTGGTGGACTCGACATGAAGTGCTGCGTGGAGATACGACCGTGTACCTTACACGCGGGACTGTTGGTGACAGCGCGGATATCCTTCGCTCTGTCGCCGGGGTGGGTGGGTTTGCCAGCCTAGATCGATACTTCAAGATCGGGGCTTGGCGGGCCAGAATCCACTGGGCCCTGGAGCTCACCCTCGAGCGTCCTTGTCCTTGTCCTTTGTTTCTTGTAACCGCCTCCTGTGGCGGGGTCTTGGGGTGAGAGTCGGACCCTGGCCAAATAAATCCAGTGGTCTCAGCCGCGGTTCTGCACGCGATCTGGGTGGGCCAATATACGTTCCCGCCCCAGATGTCCTTGGTCGCTTGTACCGAAGAGGGCAAATTGAACTCTGTGTTAATCCTACCAACCATAGTCTCCTTTACACTGTCCTTGTATGCCCCTTTGATTTGCGACCATTCAGCAGCGTCCTCGAAAGATAGCACCCAAGATCTCACTTCTCAGTGGGTACAAATCAGATGTCTCATCCCTTGATTACGCCTTTTGGGACCGTAAACAATAGCCGTTGTGTACCCATGTGATCAGCGGCGATCGTATCGAAATGATCGCTATATGTCGATCAGCGGCGATCGTATCAAAATGATGGCACCAGTGATCGCGGTATCGGATCGCGGTCGATCAACGGTCGGTCGGTCGGTAATTCTCTGGAACTCTCCTGAAACCTTCTAGAATTCTCCTGGATTATCTGGAATTCTCCTGGAATTATCCACGTGTCACATCAACTGATCACTTTTCGATTCTGGCTTCATCGCATTTCCTGACATGCGCTTCTCCACACCGATCCTCTTTTTTAGGTCGCGCGGGACAGATCTCTGCCTCGGACCAAGTGAAAGTGATCCTGGAGCGTATCTCGCGGTATTCGGCTGTATACTGAAGAAGAGCGGCACGGCAGCCAGCGCCACGATGCCGAATAGCGTGTTGCCCACAATTCACGAGTACCTGCTGGTTGGGGCGCTCGTTTACCACTCGACGACGCTGATGGCGCCGCTCGCAGCCACAATGCGTCGACACAACGTGGTCTGCGCTTCTTCGCCTTCGTCCAGTAACGAACCGGAACACAAGCCGGCGAGCCCCGTTGCAGAAATACCAGACAGGATCACGAGCAGCAAGTTGGCGGCGTGTGTGCAGGAACTCCTTTTGAGTGTTTTTTTTCATGCCGACCAGTGCCGTTCTGTTCTCGTCTAGGTGGACAGTCTACTGTAAGATTTTGTGTGCAAACCCCTATCACGTAGGTGATCGCTCGAACAAGTGTCGGTGCTGCTGCTATATTATTCGGTGTCACCCCCCTCAACGAAGGCGTAGATATGACACGAGTGAATTTTTCTGTGGTAGAGAGCATCGAATGTTCTGGGACAACTAGTTGATCTTGAGGTGCCGTTGGTTCTGAGATATTAAATAGGTGAGAAGAAGTAGACTTGCAGCGAGGGAGTGATATCATGAAGTGTTGACTTGTGGTTGAGGAGAATTGCAAAGCGAGAAACTAAGTACCGAGCTACGATGTTCTCAAGACTAACGCAATAGTGTCAGCGTTGGGTTGCCTTTGTGGCATGGCTGTGCGGTTTCGAGAAGGGTTATTGCGCGTTCGATTCGAAATTTCTGTGGTCGATTGGTTGAATCGATCAAGCCCGATCAACCCGCCAATCGAACAAGTCATACAACTCTGCAATTAGCAACAAGTCGCACTTAGTCGAGCGGTTACTGTGCTACCCTAGCAACTCGCCGAATGACTTGGATTTGTATAAGAGCGGTTTTGACTTGAGCACACAATCGCCCCAGATCGGCAAATTTGGTTCTACCCAATCGACGCACTCATTGAAGTGAAACGCCGCGATCAAACCTGGGACAGGCCTCCGCGTTTATTTTTTATCAGGTTTATACATAAACCTGAAATTTCAGAACGTGCCATTTTGCTTCGAAGTAACGCTTGAAGGAATAACGGCGAAGCACAAGGATCACAGTAATTCGGTCACCTCTCTTGCCTACAGCCTCGACTCCTATTCCATATTAATTGCAGGTTTACCCGTTAAGGTCGAACATCTATCAATCGCACCGGTGCAGGTTTTGTCAAGAACATGCATGGGGGCTGCAGGTTTTGTCGATTAAAATACTCTTTCAATTAAAACCACACCGCTGCAGTTTTGACACAGATTTGCGTGTCCTGTTATTTCATTTCCCAGGACCTGTAGGTTAAGACAAATTCCCTTTATAAGGGGAATTAATTATTACGGGTATCTAATACCATAATTGCTTCGGAAACATGTTTTCGAGCAGCAGCCACTTCCACCCGGACCGAGGAAAACAGCCGAGATGGCATTACCTGTCGGTGGCGTTAATCTAAGTAAAGCGAATCTAGGGTCTAAACTTGGCTAGTGATTTTACAACACGCATATATATCTATAAATAGCCAAAGTTTCCAAATCATCGCATGCGTTTTGTCCCGTGTCGGGACGGGACGGTACCACGCCCGGGTAAAACAGCCATGTGCTGGGCCTCCTCAACGGCATGCAAGAGGCTGTTGAGGAGGGCCGACGCCAGGCAGTCACGGTCTCACGTCGGGGGTACCAAGCCCCGACTAAGGTATCTGCCAAGAAGTGGGAGCGGTGCTCCTGGTCGAAGATGACGCGAGGTGTTCCCGGACGGAATGACACGCCTGGCGGGCATGCGTGGGCCAGGAGGGGTGACGTGCTAAGGAGGCAGGATGGGTGGCACGGTCGCAGGGAGCGCCTACGGGGTTGCAGGGCTGGCGTCGCGGGAAGGAGGGATGGCACGGCTCAAGGGAACATAAGCGCCAAAGGACGGTGGGTCGTGCCTATGAGAGGAGGATGCGGCGTGTGGCCGCTTGCATAAGGATTTACTCAGTCGTGAATTTACCTTGCCTGACACAGGCCGAGCTAACAACAAGGAATAACAAAAAGGACCGTTTTCATTAACCGTTCTTGTATTTCCCTGCTTTAAGCGTGGCCGACCATCTACAGAACGTTCTTCTACCTCTTCCTAACCGGGGCGCTTTCTGCACAGACGAGGGCACCAAACCGACACCGGCTATCCGACCCCAGGCAGGGCACGCGACATCTGGTGGAGAAGCAGGGTAGCTGCTTGCTGGAGAAAGAAGAAGAACGACTGTGGACGAGCGTGGAGGCTCGTTGGGGTGCTGTTCCTGAATTGTGGAGTGTGCCGTCACAGTGGAAGCAGTCAAGTGCTGACTTACGTCGCCTGAGTGCGATCGGGCTGTGGTGTGTCGCTGGATAGAGCGATCACAGAGCTCCGACGCCACAGAGGTCGACAGGAAGGGCGACTTGACCCTTGTGGTGGAGTGGTGCTGAAACGCAGTAGCGGAACAGCTAGTGGAACGGTTGGGAGACCGTTGGTGCGTGGACAAACGCTCAAGAGGAGCGTTTCAAGGAACGGAAGTCGTGGGAGGTGTTTTTACTATGGATCGCGACTGCCTGAGGAAGGTGCTGCTGGCACCGGAAGCTTGCTAGGACGCTCCTGGGTGAATGAAGAAGGCGAGCTGGTGACTGATGCGGTCACCATCCGCCGAGTACTGAGCGTGACGTTCGGGGAGATGCGTGAACGAGTGAGGGAAGAGATGCTGGCCCAGGGTGTGGACCCTGCGATAGTAGCGGAAGTTCCCCCGAAACAGGGATCGATGATGACGTCATCGAGGAAACGGATGAACAAGGGAATGTGATCCCCGAGGAGCTTTCAGAAGAGGAGAGATCGGAACTGGCGGAACTTACGCGCGTCCGGCTAGAGCTGATCGAGGCGGGTATCAACCCTACTGAGTTTCGGAGGACTCCTGCTCGACGTAGACGGAGCATGGAGGAAGTCCCTCCAACAGCAACCGCCACGGGTGCGGATGGGTCCTGGAGCACCCGAGCCTGGAGCTGAACCGCTGGAATCGGATCAACGTCCGTCGATAGCAGCGACTCCCCGAGGACGCCAGGAATTACACCATTCCGTGACTGAGACGTTAGGCCGTTCACGAGGCCGTTCACAGGGCCGTGATAGAGACCCTGGGACGAGGCCGAGCTCGCACTCGCGGACGCCGGGAAGGGTGCCGCCAGTTTCGCCGACAAGGACTGGTTCCGCCCGTGGAGAGCCCACAACGACGCAAGGTGCGGCTGGTCCGCCGGTGACTGAAGAGTCCCGTGGAACTATCAGATCATCCACAGTGCCGGTGACGACTGTGTCCGCGATGAGGAGAACGTCAGGTTCCAGGTATGGTTCCGGTACGGTGGCCACGGCACCCGAACGCCCTCTGCTAGGTACTACGGAGGGATTAGTGTGGGGTGATGCGTTCCCTGCGTACACCGCGAACTCAAGCCTGATGATGGAATCGGTGCCGGTGACCACACCAAGACCCACGCCAAGGAGTAGCCGGAGGACTGGTGGAGCGATCCCTACGTATGGAGGGACGACGCTGGGCGATGCAACCCGTGATTGTGACGCTATGTACTCCCAGCCGTTCTATCAACCAGTCCTGAACATCCCGAGGCCGGGTGATGAGTACTCTGCTAGGGAATGGACGCAGGTGCCACCACCGTTCTCGACCGGCGGAGTGCCCGTGACGACTCCGGCGGGACGAGTTGGCTCGGCGGTGATAACCCCGGCAAATGGCTTGACCACGAGCACTCCGAGTGGTTGGAATGTGCCGACGACAAGGACCGCCGCGGTAACTGGAGCTGGTGCTGGGACAGGCTTGTTTGGGCCCGACTTCTGGAGGACGCCTAGGGCCTCTGTTCCGATGACTCCTTGGAACGGTAATGGAGCCCCGACGTCAGGAGCGGGAGGCCGAGTACCGATATCACAATGGCCTGGTCAGGGAGGTTCTTCCGGTGGGGGCCGAGGACCTCCTCCGGCTGGACCAGGTACAATTACTGGTGGAGGCGGGAACCCGCCAGCTTCGAGCGGAGGTCTGGTGCCTTACGGGGGTGGATCCACTCCCCAAGTATACGGTTCCACTCCTTGGTATCCGGTGAAGGCTTGGGGCGTTCCGATGGCCGGTCATGGAGGACAAAGACTGACTGTCAAGAACGCTGTAGACATGATAACTCCGTTCTACTCAGATACGTACACGGTGGAGAAGGCCAAGAGTTTCTGGGCTGAGTTCATGAAAATCTCGCAGGGCATGAACGACGGTATGAAGACGACGGTATTCAGGCGCTGCCTGAAAGGCAAGACCGCTGAGGACTGGTGGGGTAACTCACAGATCGAGGACTTCGAGACGTTGCGGGTCCGTTTCCATAACCGGTTTATGTGTCTGTCTCCGCCTCAGATGATGGAACGGTTGAAAGACACTAAGCGTTCCCGTGGTGAGACCGTGGAAGAATGGGCTGACCGTATCACTGCTCTGTGTGATGCAGCCAACTACTTTGATCCGGCCATGCGTTATCAGTACTTCCTTAAAGGCATGAGGAACAGCGAGTGGACGTCTACCCTAAAGACGACGATGGTAACGTCAATCCCTGAAGCCGTGACAGTGTTACTGTACAAAAACATGCAGATTCCTGTGGAGCATGAAGAAGACTTTAACGAAGAGGGTTCAAGCAAGTTGACAGGAGACACGACCACGCAGACGCAGATGATGAACATGATGCAGCAAATGCAGACTATGATGCTACAACAGCAGCAGATGCTGAGGGCGCCCCGTTCTCCAAGGAACCGTGGAACCGTCGCCGCCTTGCAGGAGGCCCCGCCGACGAACGGTGTAGGACAGCAACAGTGATTCGAATGGGACCCGACATGCGAACGCGGGAAGGTGAGATTGTCTGTGGACGATGTTTGCGCGTTGGATGCAGCCGTGCCTCATGCGCGTGTCAGTTTGGGACTTGCAATCGTAGCCAACAGCAAGGGCACTACTCCATGGAATGCACTCAACCGCGTCAAAGTAACGGAGGGTCGAACGGTGGCCGTAGTCAGGGCCGTCGCCCTCTACAATGCTTTATGTGCCAAGGAACGGATCATGTAGTGGCGCAATGTCCAACGATGGGAATGCTTCGTGGGATTGCTATGCAGGCCGCTGGAGGAGCTACACAGACGGCTCCGACTCCAGTGCCGGCCCTGGCTCCAACTCAGCAATGAGGAGGACAAGAGGAGGGGAAGGAGAGTGTCGCTCCCTCCTCTTGTCTGAAGAGCGACACTGATGGGAGTACCGTGGCGGCTGTGGCGGATACGGCGGTCGCGGGACGGATGACTCCCAGGAACGAAGGGACGGTATGTGAATTAGCCGTTCCTGTCAAGTGTGAAATGAAAGAAAATGCTGTGAATTTGTTGAGAGAAGATAAGATTGAAGAAGATGTGGTCGAGCTCCCTGAGGAGATCGAAATTGTCGTGGAAGTCTTCGGCGTGCGTGATGATGTAGCCGCTGAAGAGGCAATTGGCTTAGATGATGGGCCAGAAGTGTTGTCGACTCCTGACGAGCTCGAATCTAGGCCAGTATCGGTTGTGAAGGAAGTGCTAGGAACGGAGACGAACGACGAAGAACGTCTCCACCTGAAGGAGGAACGGAGGTTGATAGCCCAGAAGAAGTGCTGCCTCCCGTGGATGGTATAAAAGTGGACGGTTTGGAAGATGCGCCGTCGCCGGTGGAAGATATTGGAAGGCTATTCACTGAGAAAGAGCTGAATGCCTTAGAAAAGGCCAAGCTGAAGTGGAGACAGAGGAGTATGAAAAAGAGATCGAAGAACGGCTTTATCCCTTGGATCAAGTGGAACTGAAGAAAAGAATGGAAAAGAACGCGGAACGCTTAAAGCCTTTTAGTGTTGAGGAGCTTAGTGTGGTTCTTGGCATACCAGTGGAGACGCTCCAACGAACTAAGGAAGCGTCTCCTGGAGCGCTGTCGACTCCGGAATATTGGGTAAACTGGTATCGCAAGACCCTAGCTACTACAGCAGAGGCCAAGCGTGCGAACCGTGACTTCAAGCAAGCCGTTCCTCTTACTCCAAGCGTACTCCAGCATAGTGATAACCAGTAGTGAACGCCTCAGTGAGCCGAGTGGCCGAAGAAAAGATGAAATCAAAGAGGAAATTGCTAAAGGAAGGACGAGAATGGACCCCTACGTCGACGAGCGCGTAGTACTAGAGAACATCGTGGTGGCACTGGAGAAGCCGTCTGAAGACGAGCAGGTCGTCGATTATGAAGCGACAAGACCACTATCGAAAAAGTGGCGAACGGAGCGCGGACGGTTGTGTATAACCTTGCCCGCGAAGGACTGAGCTCCGAGCTTGGAGCAACAGGGCCGGCGGAGGGCTCTGAGAAGGGTGCCGTGGTAGAAGTGCCTCCTGAGCGTGATAGGGTCGGGGTAAGACCCGATATTGACGAAGGTCGTGCTTGCCAACTAGTGGAGCAAGCTGGTGTGCTCGCGGGAGATGAAGTGTTCCTGCGAGTCTTGGCGCTGGTACGCAAATGGTACTCGGAGATGCTGGCAGCATCTGTTCGAAATTGAAGGCTAGACATGCGGCTCAAAGTGTTGTTAAACCGTCCTCGCCGTCGCCTGAACGGAAGCCACCGTTGAAGAAGGTGAGCTTTGATTGTTCTACGCTGTTTGTCGACCGTTCGGAGACGCTCGGGGAGCGTGCTCTGTACCGTGATGAAACGGCTGATCCTGCCCATTATGCCTACGTCGTGCGTGATCAATCGAAGCGTTTTCAAGCGCGAAGAGCTGGACTGCGCGAAGTAGACACGGTGAGCAAGGACGGCTATGAAGTTGGTGCCTGAAGGCAGGCAGGTAATCTGTTGGATCAATGCTATAAAAGGCATGGAGGTAATCACGGCCGGATATGTTGACTGTCTGCCCGCTGATCTGTTGGCTGACACGGGAGCTGTCGCCAGCCTCCTACACAAACGGATGTTGCGGCGACTTGGGATACCGTTAACCGGCTTAACCCGTATACGGGTGGTCTCCAGAGCACTTCCGGCAACGACCTTAAGATAGATGGGGTTATTTGGTTGCCACTGCGCCTCGGCTCGCAAGAGAAGATGATGCCGTTCGTGGTCACGAACCGCATCCACGTCGACGCCATTCTGGGAACGGACATTTTGACCGCTTTCCGTGCCGTGATCGTTTTGGAAGAACGGACGATGACACTTAAGGACACGGGTGAGGTGTTCCCGTTGAGCGTGACTCGAGTCGAGGTACGAAACCCACATTTCGACGACGGTGAAGTTACAACCTGGCGGTCAGGCGTTAGTGGCTACAGACATGCACGCTTATGTGACTAACGAGACGACCGTGCTAGTAGAAGGTCACCCGTCGTTAGACCCTACTGTGAGGATTGCTAGGACCTTATGCACTGTGCATGAAGGACGAGTGCTTGTGGAGGTCTGCAATGCATCAACGGAAGACGTGATTATCGAAAAAGGCTCTAGGATAGCTGCTGTGACTGTCGTGCCAGATTCAGCCTTTAATTTTGAGCCTGGAAGGCCTGATGAAGTTGGTACAGGCCGTGACGACTGGGTCAGCTCGGTGATCAGTACGGTCACTCCTTCACCAGG
This sequence comes from Phytophthora constricta, assembly GCA_011947335.1. NCBI lineage: Eukaryota > Oomycota > Peronosporomycetes > Peronosporales > Peronosporaceae > Phytophthora > Phytophthora constricta. The sequence continues at coordinate 22,299 of JAAVTI010000218.1, forward strand.
TGAGGGCCGTTCCAACGAACGGATGCCTGGGTTGAAAGATTCTGCGACTCCCGTCTCCGAGGAGAACTGACCGTCGACTTCACGGGGTCGAAGCTGAACGGTGAACAGCGTGAACTGCTGACTAAAGAACTGAACGGCTTCACTGACTTGTTTGTGGAGACGTCTAAAAGCCTGGAAGAACGGACTTGCTCCGTTTCTCGATTGACACGGGGAACCATGCTCCCGTAAAGCAGCGACCCTACCGGGTCTCGCAGGCTGAGGGCGAGGTAATGGAGGCCGAGATCCAACAGTATCTGGATTTAGGATTGATACGGCCCTCCATCAGTCCATGGGCGAGCCCCGTATTGATGATCCGCAAACCTGACGGTGGCATACGTTTCTGCATTGACTACAGGCGTCTGAACGCCTTGACCGTGAAGGACTGCTACCCGATGCCTTTAATCGATGACATTTTGGATGTATTGGGGAACGCTAAACTCTTTTCTACCATGGATATCGCCTCGGGCTATTGGAACGTTCCAATGGAGGAAGGAAGCGTGGAGAAGACAGCATTCACCAGCAAGTTTGGACTCTATGAATGGCTTGTGATGCCTTTCGGTTTATGCAATGCGGTGCCCGCGTTCGAGCGTCTCATGGAGAACGTTCTAGTAGATCTGAAATGGAGAACGTGTCTTGTGTATTTGGACGACTGTGTGGTGTTCAGCGAAGACTTTCCGACGCATCTGATGCGTCTGAGGCAAGTACTGGAACGGTTTCGGGCGGCTGGTTTCCGTCTTAAGATGAAGAAGTGTCACTGGGGCCGTGACCAGGTGGCGTTCCTAGGTCACATAGTGACGCCTTCAGGGATTCTGCCAAACCCTGAGAAGGTGAAAGCTGTCATGAACGTCAAGAGGCCGCATGACCTACATACTGTGCGGGCCTTTCTAGGGTTGACGAGCTATTTTAGGAGGTATATACCAGGGTACGCTGCGATTTCGGCACCGATAGAACGGCTCAAGCAGAAAGGAGTGGCATTTGAGTGGAACGCAGATTGTGAAGCAGCGTTCCGCCAACTCAAGAGACGGTTGATGGAACCGCCCATCTTGGTGTACCCCGACTTCAGGAAACGGTTCAAGTTATACGTCGACTCCTCGCATCTCGCCGTGGGCGCATGTTTGATGCAGGAGGTCGACGGCCGCGATCGAGTCGTTGCATATGCGAGCAAACTACTGGTTGGATCTCAGCGCAACTGGATCTCGAACCAGGACGGCACATCGGAGATCGAGTGTTGGGGCATTGTCTGGGCTACACGTAAGTTTAGATGCTATTTGGACCGGCAGGAGTTTGATCTGTATACGGACCATAAAGCTCTGACTTGGGTGTTCAGTGAGACTAACCGGACTAGCAACGCTAAGTTGGCACGGTGGGCGATGGAGTTATCTCAGCTAAGATTCAAGGTCTTTCATAAGCCTGGAACGGCTATGGGGCACGCTGATGGTCTATCTCGACTACACCAAGCGTGCGTAAATGCTATAACGATGAACGATCTCCTGAACGATGCGGATGAGGAACGGAGTCCGATCCAAGTCGGGGAGAACGGTTTGTCGAACCGGGATGATCTGTCCGAGACTAACGAAATTGGACCTGATCGTGGGAGCCCGCGGTGATCGAAGCTTCGCAGGAGACCCCGCTGGGGAATGACTCGATACCTGCCCCTCCCACTCAAGAAGAGCAAGAAGAGGAGGAGGAAGCGCTCGTGGAGGACCCGTGTCACCGGTCGACCAGTTTGGGTTGGACCGTGACTTGTTTAAAGATGAACAGTCGAAAACACGGTGGATCCAAACGCTGATGGCGTTCTTGAGGGACGGAGCTCTGGCGCTGGATGCGCAGGAAAGGGCTCGAACTCTGCAAATGGCTCCCCACTACGCTATCGAGAACGGCGTGCTGATGCGCCGGGTGCATTTGAAAGCAGCTGGTGGACACGCCCGGACAATCACTGTCCCCGTGATTCCTTTGCCCTTCATCGAGACTGTTCTACACTACTGCCACTGGATGTGTTGTCCGCCCATGTAGGCCAGACGAAGACAATTGATAAGGTGCGGAAACACGCCTACTGGCACGGCTGGAAGAAAGACGTCAAGGAATACGTCCGGGCCTGTGGAGTGTGCGGAAGTGGAAAAGGATACCGCCCGTGGAAAAACGGCTTGATGCAACGGATGCCGGTACAACAGTTATCCGGACCGTTTTCATTGCTAGTGGTCGACGCCATAGGACCTTTGGTGACCACGACGCGTGGCAACAAGTATATTTTGTTGTTCGCAGATTACTTCACTAGGTGGGTGGAGGCTTTTCCGGTTGCGTCCTTGGACACCATTACGTTTGTGAATATTATGATTGATGAGGTTATTTCTCGGCATGGTGTGCCGGAACGCCTGCTAAGCGACCGTGGATCGAATTTTATCTCCGGCTTAGCTAAGTCTTTCTATGAAACGCTTGGTGTGAAGAAGTTATTTGGAGCCGCTTATCACCCTCAAACTCAGGGACTCGTGGAACGCTTTAACGGGACGCTATTAGGTATACTACGTATGTACGTGAGTGAGACGCAGACGGACTGGGACGTGTATTTTCCCGTGTTCTGTTCGCCTACCGTACCTCATATCATGAAGCCTTGGGAGATTCTCCGTTCTTTAGCTTATACGGACGAGACCCCGTGTTACCATTAGATCTAGCGTTCCTGAACACCTCTCAAGATTGGAAGAGCAACGAAGTCGCAGAGTATAGGCGGAAATTGTATCTGTCACTAAGGGACACCCGTCGGATGGTGGGGAGGCAACTGCTGAAAGCTCAGGACCGTCATGCGAAGAGGTTAAGCGAACAGGTGTCGGTGGCTTTTGAAGAAGGAGATGCCGTGTGGGTGTACCAGTACTTCAGAGCTCGACGAGGTGAAAAGAAAACAAAGAAGTTAGCGTTCTCCTGGCACGGTCCGTACCGTGTTCTCGGCCAAGTCGGGGAGAACGCCAACATGATCGCTATCCCTAGCCACCCTGACCGTGTCGTTACCATAAATGTGAACCGGCTGAAACCGTTTAAATGAAGGTAGAGCCGCCCTTTCCCGAACGAGGTGCCGCCTGGGATCGAGACCCGTCCTGAAGAGGATGTAGGACCACTTGCGGAAGAAGACCTACCGGCCTCGAGTTTTATTGAACGCCTGGCGATTGGCGGTGAAGAGACGGCTTTCGCTGGCGCTAGTGTTCCCGTCGTGGATATTATCGCCAAGCGTGTCGAGAAGAGGGAGGTGCATTATTTGGCATTGTTGGCCACGTATGAAACGAAGTGGTTTGCTGCATCTGCCTTACTACCGACGTTCGAGCCATTGGTCGTGGCTTTCGAAGAGGCCGAACGAAAACGAAAAGAGCTGCCGGAATTGCGGCGGAGTGTGCGGTTGGCTGAGGCCAACGCAACGGTGGACGAGGATGAACTCTTGTTCTAGGAGCCCCGTGAGCTTCTTAGCCAATGAGTATGGAGGAACACCTTGGGCGGCGTGCCCGGATGTGTGATTATATCGGTGCATTTACTATGAATATTGACGATCACCAGTTCGCGTTCTGATGAAGGACGGATATGGAACAAATTATAAGAAGAACAACGTTGAAAGTGATCATGAACGGCATGTCAAAACTGTTAGAAGAAGGGACCCTAAATGGAGGAACTACCACCCGCTACTTTTGGAACTAGACGGCTTACTAGAAGGAGGAGTGGTCTTGCGCGTGGCTGGAGGCGTCTTCTTGGAGGCGGCCACGGTCGTCTTGGCCGGCGGAGGAGAGGTCTTCTTCAACGGCGAAGTGACCGTTTTCGGGGGCGAGGATTTCCAAGGAGGCTTCTTGGCGTTATCATTGGAACGGTCCTCCTGACCGTTCTCGTCGCCGTCCACAAGTCCAGCGGGCTTGTCCTCCTCCTCGTCTCCGCTGCTTCCGAAGAGATCTGCGGAGGTGGGAGTACTGGCTGACTTGTCGTCGCCAGCTGCTTCGTCGTCTGCGACGTCTTCTCCTACGTCGGACTCGTCATCGTCTTCACCCTCGTCAGACGCGACCTCGTCGTCGCTGGCGACTTCCTCGTCTGGATCATCGTCAGGTGGAAGGGCGGTATAAGTGCCGTTCTTGGTCGTGAAGGCATCGAAACTGTAGGTCTTGGGCTCCTTCGGGTCGATTTCCAGGATTTCAGGAGGGACATAAAGCTCGTCGCGGATCTCGGCGTTGTTGAGGGTCGGGAGGCGGCGGATGCGATTGCTGCCGGCCAGCTTGCTCCAGATATCTTTGGTCAAGTCCCCTGACCAGTGATCCCTAGCTGACTTGTTAGAGGTGACGTCGCTGCGGATGCGTGCCATGGCACGGTCGAAAGACGGTTGGATGCGTGCCATGGCACGGTTCGAAAGACGGTTCTCGACAACGGACTGGTCCGGGTCGATGGCTTGCTGGTGTTCCAGTAACGCCGGAATGTGCTCGTAGCCCTCCGAGTCAATTTCCTCCGGGTCTAAGGCGTTCTCGATCTTGAGGGAGTACCGTTTCTTGTCGGCGTACAGCGTGGAGAGATCATCAATATCGGCACTCCCTGGAACGTCTTCGCCTCGGAGCTGTGCTTGCCCGGTTGGCCGCCGAGCCACATCAAGGTGCCGTGAGAACTTATTTCGAGGCGTTGCAAGAATGCGTAATAACCCCACGTCTCGATGCAGACACTGAGAAAGTTCAGCCGTGCCCGATTGGCGTTCATCTTGCGTTTACGGCGAGCGTTCTGTGCCGCAACGGAGTTTAAGGGAACGTGTATGGCCCACTCCCAGAACGCTCGGCAATGGGTGTTCCAAAACGCCAGTGCGCACGGTGGACGTCCGGGTAGGAAACGGGGTCATACCAGAGCTTGACACCTCGTCAGGGATAAGCCACCTGGAACGGCGACTGATCGGAGCGGGCCGCTTCGTGGAAAATGGCTTTCAGGTCCTCTTGAACGCGAGCCGGTGTGCGGGGAGCCAACTCGAAGCCAAACACGACCATATCGGAGGAATGCGTAGCCCCTGAGGGCTGCGGACGCAACTTCTTGAGCGGTCGAGTGGAGCGGGAGTCGATCTTGCCCGGTGGACTGGAACGCTTGCCTTACTGGTTGATGGAAATCGTGGCTGAGGGGCAGCGTTCGGGCACGCTTGCTGTCGATCTGGGGACGGAAGAAGCTGAACGGGACCACTGAAGGCGTTCGAGACGTCGCGACCATCGATGGCCGCTTCCGCCATGTCGTCGAGGGCTTCCAGCCCCGACGATCCCATGTTCACCGAGAGGGCCTCCTCATCTGGGACCAGAAGTCGACTTGAGCCGCCTGAGTGTCTTGAGCGTCTTGCGCGTCGTCGTCACCACCCTTCGGGTGCTTCGACTGTCCTATGAGGAAACGCGTGAACCGTTCGAACATGGCCCGTTCTTAAGAAGCCTTCTTGGACATCTTGAGCGTGGAGAGGAGCTGAGGAGTGTGGCTGGTGTGGCGAATCGCAAAATGAGAATGAGTTCGAGGTCGGTTGACCCCGAGGAAATGTTGATCCTCACCGTTGGTGGAGATGGACTGGAATGGTCCCCGCGAACTCTCCCAGAAACGGGATGAAAGCTAATGACCAATAACGAGCGTGACTTTGTTGCTGCGGCAGCGGACGAATGACTAGTGACTAGCGATGATTGATGCACGTGGACCCCGTCGCTAGAATGAAGTAGAGCGTCGAACGCCGTGATGGAAAGGGACGAAAGCAAAACATGAACAGGTAGAGCATGGAGTTACCATTCTCGAGTTCACCGTGAACGGCATCAGGACTATGGAGTTGCTAGGCGACGGTGTGCTAGCGTTCAAGGACCGCTACCACCCGCAGGATCCGTTGGCTGTGTACTGTGCCGTGGGAGCGTGCTTCGTGGCGGCGTGGGTCGTGACGACGCCGTTGCGCCGTGTAGGCTGGGTGCTGATGTCAAGCGTGTGGAGGCTAGCGTGCCGGCACGGTGGTCTGCTCGTCGAGTACATCGAGGAATATTTCTGGCTGGCCAGCCATGAACACCGCCGGGGTCTTGCTCCGGCCGACTACCTTTGGACAATGTATGATGCGCTTTTCACGGTGCCGATGTTCGTGCTTCAGCACGACGACAACGAGTTTGGTGCCAATGGGAGGATGGCTTTTAAGAGCTGGGAGTTTTTGCATGAATTGTGGTGCGTCTACGTCCCGGACACCGTTCAAGACACGTGGAGAGGAACGGTGCTGTTCACCCGTGCTCTGTTGGAGGCTACCGTTGCGTCGGTGAGACGGATGACAGAGGCTGTGAAAGGCGTCTGCTGGATGATGCTCCTACTGCTTTCGGTGGTGGTCTACCTACCGTTGCTGGTCTACGAATTACTCGAGTTAGAGTTCCACGGGTGGATTGGAGTGCTAATTGTGGTGCTCACGGCTAACGTGAGCAACGTGTACTTTGGCTGGAGTGCTTTCGTGTGGAAGGGCAGTGTTGGGATCGTGGTTATCGGAGTCGTTAAGTTGGCACTTCGGGAGTACGAGGCTCAGTCCAAGCTAGACGAAGTCTCCCCGCTGAACGTGGCACGAGGAGGCTGGCAGAGCTTCCGTGCCAGTGTCCGTGCCCGAGAACGGAAGGAGCGTGCAAGCCTGTCGAGGTTAAGGCGTTCGGACGCTGAAGAAGTGGGGCAGCTACAAGAAGACACGGAGTCGGAAGCGGGTAACGGTGATGAGAACGCTTCTGGGGAAGAGACTATTGACGCGAGGGAACCAGTCGTGAGCGAGCCCAGGACGAAGACGCGCTCCGAGCGAGCGCCGGCTGCGATACAAGCGGAACTGCGTCTGGCCCTGCAACAATCGGAGAATCTGCGCCGGGAATACGAGGGGCATTCGGAGGTCCGCCGAGGACGGCGAACGCCAAGTCGGGGAGAATGTCCCGTGTCGGGACGGGACGGTACCACGCCCGGGTATAACAGCCATGTGCTGAACCTCCTCAACGGCATGCACGAGGCTATTGAGGAGGGCCGACGCCAGGCAGTCATGGTCTCACGTCGGGGGTACCAAGCCTAAGGTATCTGCCAAGAAGTGGGAGCGGTGCTCCTGGTCGAAGATGACGCGAGGTGTTCCCCGCGACTTCGGGACGGATGACACGCCCGGCGGGCATGCGTGCGGAGTGGAGGGCCAGGAGGGGTGACGTGCTAAGGAGGCAGGATGGGTGGCACGGTCGCAGGGAGCGCCTACGGGGTTGCAGGGCTGGCGTCGCGAGAAGGAGGGATGGCACGGCTCAAGGGGAACATAAGCGCCAATGGACGGTGGGTCGTGCCTATGAGAGGAGGATGCGGCGTGTGGCCGCTTGCATAAGGATTTAGACAGTCGTGAATTTACCTTGCCTGACACAGGCCGAGCTAACAACAAGGAATAACAAAAAGGACCGTTTTCATTAACCGTTCTTGTATTTCCCTGCTCTAAGCGTGGCCGACCATCTACAGAGCGTTCTTCTACCTCTTCCTAACCGGGGCTCTTTCTGCACGGACGAGGGCCCCGAACCGACACCTGCTATCCGACCCCAGGCAGGGCACGCGACAGTTTTCTGAAAACAATTTGGGCCATCCACGCATGTGTCATAACAGGCAACGCTTTGTAAATAGCTGGGATACATTTGGGAGAGAGAGAGAGAGTCAGATTATTCTATTGAAGTTATCGTTCGCAAGACGTCTGATGTGTATACCTGAAGCCAACTGTAGCTATCAACGCCGGAGTCCTGTGGTTAAACGTGGCCCGTCACTGCGTGCTGCGACGCCTCTCTGGGTTCCTTTTCTAGGTGCAGGAGGCAGATATAAAGGCGTGTGCCATGCAACCTCCTTTCTGGCTTGCGTTCCTCCCGTTTTATCAACGCTTTGAGCTGCCTTGTTCCGGTCGCCCAGAATTTATGCACGCTGTTCTCGACGGAGACCGGGGTCTCGTCACCGTCCGTGATATGGTCGGTGCAATTCTGCTTACGCATGCTTTCAAACTTGTCCATAAACCTTACAGACGCCCAAAGGGCTTGTTTATTAATACAGATGAACCCCTCAATTGTCATAGCGTCGGGAACGGCAAAATTATTCCAATTGAGGGGTATTCCAATCTCGGGGTGTGCCGTTTTAGGGGTACACTAAGGTACAGCTTCAGCCATTCATCCCGCAGACCACCTAGCAGTCAACTAATTGTGCTCAGAGCTTACAGAGCACATTTCGCAAGCTCTCGCTCGTTAGCGATGCCGTCGCCAACGAAAACATCTCGAATGTCGCTCACCAACGCTCAAATGCTGCTACTTTGTCAGCACCACAGATGACGCGAGCCATATTTTCGAAATGGCTCAAGGAAATGGACACGAGGTTTAGAATGCAGCATCGTAAATGCCTCCTACTTCTTGGCAACGCTACAGTCCAGGGGGTATAGTGAGGCCGCTTTGACGAATGTTAAGGTGGTATTTCTCCCAACCACCAGCAAACGACAGCCGTTAGATGCAGGTATGATCACAGCATTTAAAAGACGATGTACCGACGGCGTCAAATACAGCATGTTGTAGATATTTTTGAGGCGTTGGGCTGCTACAGGCCTCCTAGGCAATTTTAACTGCGAGTTTGATGAACCTGAAGAGAAAGATGTTATTACAGAGGAGCTTTCGACCATGCTGTCGCGACTTCACGCCAACAATCTGATGTCAGTTGATGAGCTGCTTAAATCCAGAGGACGAGGATAAAATCGTGGGCGAGCCGACTGACGAGGACTTTGCGGAATCAAGGGGCAGGAGAGTGCCGACAATGTTGTTGCTGAAGACGATGCATGCGGGAATGCTTCTGACAAAAAAGAAGAGGAGCTGACTGCCGCCGTAATCAACTATTATCTCAGATGGATAGGGAAACTTTTAATTCATGCCGACACTACAGGAGTGTCAGACAGATCGGTGAGCGGACTTCGTGCAATGCAGCGATTATTCCGAGAGGAATTGGGAAACAAACAAGGACGGAAGATGCAGATGTCAATGCTAGACTTCATAAATCGACCTGTACGACTTTGACTTTAGCCATAGTTAAGCGCCCCTTTGACGGAATTTGTCTTACTCGTAACTACCACCGTGTTCTCCGCAGCAGCGGATACCAATGAGATCCATGTCGTTAAGATGGCGTCACCAGAAGTGGCTCATTCGCTAAATTGCGGCCCAGAACAACGGCGTGAGCTACAAAGACTCCTACGAAATTCCGGGACATATGATACGGACAAAGTCAACGGCGAGGGTGACGAAGAGAGGTTGTCTTTTTCGTCGGTGAAGAAGTTCTTCGGGGAGGAACTGCTACGGCGAAAATGACGTCGACTGAGGCTACGAAAGCTAAAGCAGCAGCTAAGCAGGCTCAAGCAGCACTCCAACAATCTCGAGCCGAACAGAAACTCAAGAACCTGATGCAAGACGACAAGTATATTGTCAAGGTGTTCAAGCAATCTGAAAACTCATGGAAAAAAACTGCTTCTAAAGGGAGGGTCTCCCAGTAGACCCGCGACTCACACCGATACTTGACAAGATGCTGCAGATCGACGACTACCTTTACAAGGTGTTCAAAGCTTGGGAAACCGGTAAGGTTACCCAGGACGATGTGTTAATTGAGATTATGCGAATGAGGCTTGGTAGGCGAGTGAGTAGAAGGAAGGAAATCCGAAAGTGAATTCATTTGAGTTAGATCTGTTTGCCTACTTGTCTTCTCCTACACATTCAATCCTCATAGGGAATCCCCTATGATTGTCCATGATGCAACGGGAAAGGTTTGTGCAACGGGAACGGTATATGCAACGGGAACGGTATGTGCAACGGGAACGGGCAAATCACTAGTAGTAATCCGCGCCCAATCACATCCACCCTATCCCAAACGATCATCCAATCATATCGCTCCATTGGTCTCGCTTCAACTACTGACCTCACAGGCCACGCGCCCGGCACGCCCATGACGCGTGCCTAGCGGTAGGGATCCAACCGAGGTAGCCAGCGAAGTGCAATCACAACACCCCACTCAATTCGATGTTTCGAGCGTGTGTCCAACGTTGCTGCACGTCATCAAGTAGCGTAGCGTCTTGGTCGACAAGCCCTTCGTGAGATAGTCAGCGAGCTGATTTTGGACTCAACGTACTCCAGTTCCACCTCACACTCACGACCTTATCGCGAATGAAGGGATAACGAATGTCGATATGCTTGGTGCGTGCTTGCTAGCCGAGGTTCTTCGCCAAAGCCATTGCGCCTTGATTATCCTCGTAGATCACCGTAGGATCAGCTTGCTCCGCACCAGTGTCCTTAAGCAGGCGACGCATCCAAACGCACTCATTCACACATTCGCTCAGCGCCATGTACTCAGCCTCGGTGGAGCTCAGCGCAACTGTCTTCTGGAACGTCGAGCGCCACACAACAGAGCACCGCATAACATGAGCATCATTCCGCTCACGGAGCGTCGGTCGTCCCGGTTTCCATCCCAATCAGCATCGGAGTAAGCTTCAAGTTGAGTGCCGAGTAGACCGTTGTACGTGATACCCACTTCTTTGGTCTTCAACAGATAACGCACCACCTTGATGCAGCATTCCAGTGCTTCTCACCAGGATTCTCCAGAAAACGACTCAATTTGGCAACAGCGACAGAGATGTCAGGTCGTGTCCCACATGCCAGGAACATAGGCTCCCGACGAGCGATCGGTAAGGCTTCGACTTCATCTTGGCCTTGTCCTTTTCGGTCTGCGGTTCATCGGCCTTGGTCAACTGCACACCGAGTTCCAGCGGTGTCAGACATGGCTTCGCGTTCTCTTGGCTAAACTTCTTGATGATGGACTCAGTGTACGCCCGTTGGCTAATGCTGAGAGCCTGGCGGGCGTACACTGAGTCCATCATCAAGAAGTTTGGCGCCGCCGCACCAGCGACCGATTGGTTGTCGTTGGGTGTTCGCCTTGAAGCGCGATGAGACGGGACAAGTTGTTCGTCACAAGGCCCGTCTCGTGGCCAAAGGTTATTCACAACGCCAGGGCATTGACTACGAAGAGACGTACTCGCCTGTGGCCTACCTGAACTCCATCCGTGCCAAGCTGGCGAGGTGCTGCGCTGATGGAATGGAGATCGAGCAGTGCGACGTTGACACAGCGTTTCTGTACAGCAAGTTGGAAGAAGAGATCTACATGGAGCTACCAGAAGGTCTCAAAGAGCTGTTGACTCTAGCCGAGGCAGAAGGAGAAGACGACGTCGTGTGCTTGCTACTACAGAGTCTGTACGTGCTCAAGCAGGCTTCTCGTGTTTGGAACGACACTATTGACAAGCATCTCAAAGACATGGGGTTCAAGTCCGCAGACGCTGATCCCTGTGTATACACGAGAGGTGACGGCGATGACGAGTGCATAGTGTGTCTCTACGTGGACGACATGCTGATCACGTTGCGTAAATCGGCTGTCATCGCATCAGTGAAGGCTGGTATCGCGGAGTGATTTCGGATCAAGGACCTCGGTCGTGCGCGCTTCATTCTTGGTATCGAGATCGACTACGACATGACGAATGGAAAAAGGCGATTGCGCTGGAGCGAATCGAGCTCCAGCGCAATCGCCTTTTTCCATTCGTCTTGATCAGCGCTGGCCGTAGCCTCAGTGTACGACTTCGGAACCTCCTCCGTTGCAGCCATCAGTTGACCTTCTTCGATTGCAAGCTGGTCACCACTTGGTTGAGCACGTCCTTGAATCATCATTTGGCGCTTCGTCCCGATTGCCGACGGTGCCACGACTTGCTTCTTTCTTGCGCCTGCCTCTTCAGGATCCGTTGTCTCGTCAACGTGACGAGCACGTGATCGAGTAATCATAGGATGGGTCGGTCGATACGGCACGATCGCATCGTTTACGCCCATTTCAAGTTGAAGTGGGATCACGTCACCACCTTCAACATCAAACGGAACGATTCGCATCGAATCCGCCGATCGTTGAGCAGGCTCCGGGGAGGCGTCTTCATCTTCGTCAGTTTCCGGACGTGTCATCAAGTGTCCAGGACTTGTAGTCTCCATAAACTTCACTGTGCGTACAATGTGTACTTGACCTGTAGTCACGTTGAGCACACGGTACCCCTTCACACCATCTTCATATCCCAGGAACCGACACTTGAACGCTTTGGCGTCCAGTTTGCGACGCTTCTCGCTGGGGATGTGTCCATAGCCCAGTGCACCAAACACCTTCATGATCTTGAGCTGTGGTAGCGCCCGGTGCACAATCTCGTAGGGCATCTTCACGGTCACAGAGTTAGGGATCCGATTGATGATCCACGCCGCCGTGTTAACCCCTTCTGCCCACCATTTCTTCTCGATGCCCTCGTGGTAGAGCATACAGCGCGCCATCTCCACGAGACTTCGGTTCATGCGCTCAGCCAATCCATTTTGCTGAGGCGTGTACGGCACCGTCTTTTCTTGTTTGATGCCGCAGTGGTTGAGGTAGTCCTTGAACAGCCGACCCGTGTACTCACCACCGTTATCCGAACGCAGACGCTTGATCGTCTTGCCCGTTGCGTTCTCCATCGCTGCCTTGAAGATCTTGAACTTCGACAGCACTTCTGACTTTGCCTTCATGAAGTACACAGTCACATGACGCGAGTAGTCGTCGATGAATGTGACTACGTACGTACACCCACCAGGTGTCTTGGTCCGCATCGGACCCATGACGTCCGAGTGCACCAGGTCGAGCACACCAGCACTCTTGACGAGCTTTTCGGGGTGCCGAGGGTAGTCGTCAGCTTTCATCTTGCCCATGCAGCATCCTGCGCACACGTCGTCACCAACGACTCCTTCCGTGACGCGAGGCACTCCATCTGCCATGGTCAATAGCTGCTCGTAGCGCTTGTACGGGATGTGACCAAGACGTGCATGTACCACGGCCCATGGCTCCTTACGAGTTGTCGCGACATGACACACCTCGTCCCCCACTGTCTTCAGCTTGTAGACGTTTCCACTGCGATTAGCCTCCATGACGTTAGCGTCGCCAAAGCGAAATACATCCTTCTCGGCCAGCTTCGACACCGAGATGAGGCTTCCTTCAACTTTCGGGATGTATAGAACATCCGATATTGTGACGGACGTCCCGTCCATCAACTCAACCCGACGTGCCCTTTGCAACTGCGTCGATCTTCGTGCCATCCGCGATCGTGATGCGGACTTGCGTCTTCAGCTCCCTCATGGACAGGAACTTGTCCCGGACGCTGGTCATGTGCGAACCCGCACCAGAGTCGACGAGCCATTTGGACTTGCCCATCGCACTTGTAGCCGTGAACGCGTAGTCTGACGCCTCTGCTTGCGCCACTTGCCCGCGTCCCTCGTCGGCCTTCTTCTTGTAGCACTCGAACTCCTTGTGACCTGGCTTCTTGCAGTAGAAGCACTTGCCAGTGAAGCGACGCTTACCGAAGTCCTTCCTCTTCGTGGCGAACGCTCTTTCTTGAGCCGATGACGATTCATCTGAGGCTTCAACGTCAGCAAGAGCTTGGATCGCATGAGCGAGAGTCACGTTCGGCGTATTCTCGAGCACGCTGCAAATCAGCCGGTACTCTTCCGTGAGGCTGCCGAGCAGCAGTACGAGCTGACGGGTCTCGTCCAGAGGCTCACCAATCGCCTTCATCTTCAGCACCAGCTCCTTGAACTGGTCCACGTGCACCGAGAAGCGAGTACCATGCTCCATCTTGAAGTTATGCAACTTCTTGGTGACGAGGAGTCGGCTCTTAAGCGTGCTCTGGTTGAACTGCTCCTTCAGCAGATTCCAGGCGTCCATAGCCGTCAGTGCTCCACGGATGTAGACTTGGATGTAAGGTTCACGTCACCAGCAATCACACCAAGGGCTTTCAGATCGTCGGTTCTCCATCGAGCCGTGGAGCGGTCACTCAGCGCGTCGAACTCTGGCTTGATGATGTGGGCCAGCAGTCCTTTGCGCGACAGCTTCATCCGCATATTAAACTCCCAGTGGAAGTAGTTGTCTTCCACGAGCTTGACGGTGTCCGCGTAGCTTGGGCTCATAACCAATTGAGATTATGCGAATGAGGCTTGGTAGGCGAGTGAGTAGAAGGAAGGAAATCCGAAAGTGAATTCATTTGAGTTAGATCTGTTTGCCTACTTGTCTTCTCCTACACATTCAATCCTCATAGGGAATCCCCTATGATTGTCCATGATGCAACGGGAACGGTTTGTGCAACGGGAACGGTGTATGCAACGGGAACGGGCAAATCACTAGTAGTAATCCGCGCCCAATCACATCCACCCTATCCCAAACGATCACCCAATCATATCGCTCCATTGGTCTCATTTCAACTGCTGACCTCACAGGCCACGCGCCCGGCACGCACATGACGCGTGCCTAGCGGTAGGGATCCAACCGAGGTAGACAGCGAAGTGCAATCTCAACAGTGTTCTCCATCTTGAACGTTGCAAAAAGCAACAAGTACAGCCAAGTCTACAGCCGCTACTCGACGTTTCTCCGGGACTTAGGTCATCACGTATTTTAGTTTCTTATAACCAAGGGAAAACAAGTTGCTCATTTTGCTCGAGCTTCAGATTCTACTTTACTACTGTACGTTGTCGAATGGGCTCGATGGCACAGAACAGGGCGATGCAGGAAATTTATACTTATCCGACAATGGAGCGCAAATGCAGTAATCGCAATTTTGAAGATGAGCGAACTATGGGATCCCAAACAGTACATTTACCGGGATGCTCGCAGCGCGTGAAATGCATACACAGCGCTGTAGGGTGCTATTCAAGCTGACGCCAAGTCAATTACGCCAACGGTTCATCCAGATCTAAGTCACGGGCTGCCGATTCGAGGAGCCATCCTGGGTGCACCCGAACATCGGCGGCGATACCAGTTCGTGCAAGTAAGAACTGATGAGATCGCTGCAATCAGTGAGGAGCTCAAAGCCAATGATACGAAGAATAAGCTCGGCGAATGGAATTCCATTTCGATCAGTGGCAATGCCATCCCGTCCAGCGTGCTGGTACAGACCATGGTCAACTCGCACCGGTGACGCAGTTTTTGGGGTATGGATACTCGTGGCGAGTCTTCGATGGCTGAGTGATGAGTCATGAGTGCGATTTCCTGCTATGTTGAACTAGCATCGAAAAAGTTGCTGCTCTTCTCCATGATTTATCTGCGGGAACAGTTCACGTTAACAGTAAATAATCTATTGAATAAAGTCGACCTGTTATGTCGCCACCCTCAAACCATTGCAAATGCCTAAAGGAAACAATTGACGGCATTTCTATTTCGTATCATTTGTTCACTACCGTTGCCACCTTGCTGGTGAGCTTTAAGAGGTTACTGCACGAAAACTCACCTCTGTAACATTTAAACACATACGCTGTTTGAAGCTATTATGGTGAGATATGGTGAACCCCAAAATAATGTAATATATGCAGTCGCTAAAGAGAACACGCAGTATGGATCCAGTAGCTTCAACCATCTTCTTCTACGTTTTGAAAACGTATGATTCTTGCAAGATCAGTACTGTGCAGCGGCGTCCCGACATAAACGAACAATACTTGTATGAACGAAGGTTTTCGTTAAAGGCGATCAATCCGGTATTCACGATGGATCACATGCACCGCACGGCGGGGCCTCGATTTATAAGCGTGAAGTTGAAAATACAGGAACGAATTGGCTTGGGCAGGCTTCGGGGACGGTAGTAATCAATTCACAGTCGCACCAGACATTTGTCATGTCAAAGAGTATTTCAAGCAATGGGGAGTTGAAGTGTCTCGCTTTTTCATGGGTGTTTTCTAGTCAAATCATTCCTACATCAACTTGGTGGTTTTCTGGGGAGCATCAAGGAAGAATTCGTTTGCCTGAGCAATGGTGAGCGGACATCGGATCAACGAGACGCTATGCCCCTAAGACTTTGCTGCAGCACAAGAGATCTTGCAGAGGAGTCTGCTGCAACTCAACCAGACACTGACGGCCGAAAACCTTGGGTCCGCAAGGCTACACTGAAGTTGACTGGTCTTCATTGACGGATTCGAGTGGAAGAACACGCTCGTCGTGAGGCTGATAAGAGAGAGGAGGCACTCTGAATCGAGTTGGCAACACCAAGAAATTACCTTCAGCTGGAACGAGTCGACAGGTTTCGCGCTACGGAGCAAAAATGCTCCGGAGGGCGAAACCCTGTCGACTCGTATATACACATTGCATTATTCCAGAATCGCAAGGTCCGGCAGCCGTCAGAGCAAGACCCGAGCATGCTGGATCGACAACTGGACTGCACACCGGCGGTTTTGGGCGATGGGTGATACCTACAGCGCAGTAAAGTGAAGAGAATAGTACAATGGAACTGTTTTCGAGAACGCAGAACAAGTACCATGGAACTGTTTTCGAGAACGCAGAACACGCAGATGGATTATGAAAAAACTCGTACTCCATTGAAGATGCGCGCCCCAATCGCTTGTCCGTGTCTAAGGACTGCTAGACGCTTTTAAAGCCTAACATATTCACGAGTTTTTGATTTTCTTGTACTTAAGTCATTCGCTACCTCGTTGGGCAAATATTTTGACTGGTGTATAGCATGTTGTGCTTTGGATAGTGTGAATCAGCAGGGTTGGAGGTGCGGTCAATCCTTTCAAAATGGTACGGATGGAATTTTGGACGGTGCACACATGTTACTGCCCAGTGTTAGCCTCACGATGCACGCCGTGATGGTGTACTTTGTGACTGTGAATCATACTTCTTTCGCTGGTGTAACTTTCATGTAACAATGTGTTTTAGCCAATCAGAGATCACCATTTAAGAAAAAGTGCCGTTTCAAATGGAGATCTTTCGTGACACCGCATAATCTAGAAGTAAGAAGTCGTGTTGTAGTACTAAAACGACGTGTCGTACAAAGTAGTACATAAATATATTGTCGTAGTACTAAAACGTCGTGTAGAAGTAGTGAAATATCTTGTATTAGTAGTGAAATATCTTATCGTAGTTTTAGGTAAAATCTAATTATGCATAAAGGTGTGACAAGATATGTTTCTACTACAACACGACATTTAGCTACTACGACAAGATATTTACGTACTACGACACGACTTTTTAGTACTACTACAAGATATTTTTTCTACTTAACACGACGTGTTTGTACTACAATTGTGAGCAGCCGCGCTACGTTTGGCTGGGCGCCCCTTCCGCGCTCGGGCCTCGCTTCGCTCGGCAGATATATAGAAAATTCTGGCGAGTCCAAGGCTCGGCTCGCTGGAATGCTCGGCGCTGGGCCCGCCTCCGCAAATACCGCGCGGCCCTGCTTCGCGGGCACCCCGCGCGGGTTTGCTGCGTCTTCGCGCGCTCGCAACCGCTCGCCTCCGTTGAAAGGGCGCTATCACGCCATGTTGTTGTGTTGATATGCAGCTTTAGTTATCTGAGGTAACACGATTTGTTACATCAGATGCAGGAAGTGACTTCCGCCAAAACCCAATACTAATGTCCAGAGTACGGAAGTAGCTTCTACATTCGCAATGTACAAGTTTAAACAGGTGCCGAAAGGGGTTAGGGTTAGTATAACCCTTTCGTTCCCCGATACATTTCTATATAAGCCTTTTCATACTGGAGCCAAGTCAAAACCGCAAAACCATACTTGTATGGTTTTGAAAATCACGGGTCTCAAAAGGTAATTTGGCGCAGTAAACGATTTAATATTAAATGTAATGATTTTCTTAGCAAAACCATACAAAATGTATTATTTTGCGGTTCGAAGATCTGATTCGCTGAAAAACTGAAAAACGAAAATGATTCGTAGAAATGGTGCGCGCTCTTCAGACTGAGACGAGTACAGTGAGGTTCAATGACATTTGCGAAAGTCTGTATCCAATCAGCTGCGTTAGAATTTCAAGTTGCATTGAACACCGTGTGGAAACCGACTGCTTCCCCACACCAGCCGAACTCTCGGCAACCACCAGAACGCCGTGATCTTCCTAACGTGCGACACGTACAGGGTACTGCCGCCCGTGTCGATGCTGTCGGCTGGTCAGACGCAGTATCACTTCCTGTCGGGATACACGGCCAAGGTGGAGGTACGGAGCGCATCACAGAGCCACATACCACGTTCTCGGCATGCTTCGGCGCGGCGTTCATGGCACTACGCCGTACCAAGTACCCGGATCTGCTAAAGAAGAAGTTGCAGGAGAACGACACACGTGTATTTGATCGAAACGGGCTGGACGGGTGGCGTGCATGGAGTGGGCCAGCGCAAGAACCTGACATCCACGCGCAAGTACGGGGACGTGGGCTGGTTGATCGAGTCCATCTGATGTTGCCCTGCGACGGCGCCTACTTCACGATATACTTGTCCATGGGCGAATGGCCCGTGAACTTGCCTTCCTCTTTGAACTGTTTTTCGACGCCCGAGGACTTCGACACGTTGTACGCCAACGCCACGAAGCAGTTCAGCTCGGTGGACCACAAATATGTGTTCGACGGATAGTGCGGCGTGAACGAAAAGCCATACCTCAAGGTGCGCATCGTCACGGAGCTGGCGTGGCAGCACCACTACGTGACCAACATGTTCACCCGCCTCGAGTTCGTTATCCTGGTGACGAACTTCGCGTCGGACGTCACGGTCATCTACGTGTGTAGACATCGTGGACTAGTACTGGGAGGTGTGGCCTGCACTTGGAGGTGTTCGTGATCTTTAGCATTTAGGAAGCACATGGCCATCATCTGCGGCACGTTCTACGACGGCGAGATGACGAAGGGCATCTTCTCGATGATTAACTACTACCTGCCGCTGAACGGCGTGATGGCCATGCATGCGTCGACCAACATTCCTAAGGCGGGCGACACGATCACCTTCTTTGGTCTGTCGGGCATGGGCAATACGACGTTGTCAACCGGCCCGAAGCGCGAGCTGATCGGCCACGACGAGCACGGCTGGGACGATGAGGGCGTGTTCAACTTCAAGGGCGACCGCTACGCCAAGACCATCGACATGAGCAAGGAGAACGAACCGGACAACTACAACGCCATCCGGCCGAACGCCATGCGGGAGAAGCAGAAGGCACTGTTGGGGCTGCACGTCGGAGGTGGAGTGCCCGTCTGGAGCACGTCTTTAAGCACCCAGCACGTGGGCGAGAGCATTTTACCTATCTAGAACGTATGCAGATGGCTGAAAACCCTAGTAGAGTGTCGATAGCACCCAAAGTAGTTGAGCGCTTCGAGGACAAGATGAAGGAAGATGATGCAGGTGTCAAAGTGAGGTTACTTACAAGTAACCGTTTTAAAAGGGATTGTCATTATCTATCATCAGCTCCGGAAGAGAGCATAATACAGTTTGCCACTATTTGAAAAAGCTTCACTACAACAGTTTCCCTGTATCTTTGCATACTTTTGCATATGAATAAATATTCGTACCTAGAGTTCCAATGTAGATTTTATAATTGATTGATCAGTGTCCGAAAAGAACCCTGCCACAAGGAAGCATCAAGTAAGCTGATCCGACTTCGCCCCTATAGCATTGCTGTAGTGGGAAGGACGACGTTTGGTGCACGCCTATGGCTCGGATCTGGACCACAGGCATCGAGCGCTCGTCAGCGCTGGGGGCAGGCCATTCCCTGGGAAGAGGGAGCCCTCCACAGCTGCGAAGATTCGTGCAAAGAAGCGAATGCGTGCAGTCATCCGTGCCAACGTCGCAGCTGCGGAGACCGAGGCGAACAGGGCCGCGGGGTCCAAGGGAAAAACGCCTGCGGGGGCAGAACAAGCCGGTATGCGGGAGCTGATGTGGAGAAGACTGCTGGTGTCAGGGATGTGGAGGTCACGGAGGTTACGAAGGCCATGAATAGCGAGTCCGCGAGAGCTGCGAGTACCGACATCGCAGACAGTGCTGCGTCTGGTATGTCTAAGGATGCTAGTAATGCTGCGGGGGCCAGGGTGAACAGCGCCTTTAGAGACATGCCGAGCGTGGCGAGGGTGCTGCCAGTTGATCGGGCGGTGGACCGTGATGTCGCTCACGCGAGAGAGAATAGTGACGAGGGTACCATTAGGCCTTCCTCGGGTACGGTCACGAGTAACCCGATAACTACTGCCACCAACCAATCACTTGCTGACACCAACTCTACCACCAACCAACCACTTGCTGATACCAACTCTGCCACCAACCAACCACTCGCTGATACCAACTCTGTCACCAACCGGGCTGTTGCTTCTCGTAACGCCAGCAACTCAGCTGCCGCGCCATACTTGTACTGGTATGTTTACGGCAAAAATTATGGGCGTAGACGAGTTACCGTGACTATGGATTACGCAACAACGAAACAGACATGGCATGTTGCTCGTATTATTGATCGGCGCTCGACAGCTCGTGGTCTAGAGTATCGGGTCCTTTGGCTTCACCGTGTGCGGTCAAGCCGGCATTTCTACCAGCGGACGTGGGAACCTCGACAGCCGCTACTACATGACGAATTTGATAGAGAGGTCGACCTCGTCGATCGTTGGAAATCGTCTAAAGTCAAGAGTTTGATGATTTTTGCAAGACAGACAAGTTCGGTGTGCACACTATTGCGGCTGACATGAGTGGACTTTGCCTTTTCAACGCTTTCAAGAGGGCCGCTGAGCTGACTGGGCGTCCGGATATCGTGTCTCAGCATGACATTGATAGCTTCGTTT
This sequence comes from Phytophthora constricta, assembly GCA_011947335.1. Classification (NCBI taxonomy): domain Eukaryota; phylum Oomycota; class Peronosporomycetes; order Peronosporales; family Peronosporaceae; genus Phytophthora; species Phytophthora constricta. The sequence goes on from JAAVTI010000218.1 coordinate 42,945, forward strand.
CCGATGAGCTGCAAAACCATGGGCTGGATCTTACTCAGGGCACCTCGTGGAAGATTTTCCTGGTTTTCTTACGGCGTCTTCGCAATGCAGGTCGCGACTTTATATTCAAGGCTATAGCCAAGGACAACTTTGCTATCGGTGGTCGTCGTGGAGCGCGTGTTCTTGAAGAGATTGACTTGCACAACGGTACATATATCGTTGCGGCATACAATCACAACTTCGTCGGTCACGCTTTCGTACTAACAGTCCAAGACCGCCAGCGGCGCATCTACGATATGAAGAAAGGTAAACCAGTGTCATCTGCTAATGGCTGGATTAACTTCGTTGCATTTATTCGTCCGTTCATCTCCTTCTGGAGAGGGTAGATAATAATAGCTAATGTCATGTTGGCAACACTGCCGAGAAGCGATCTGTGTTCTATTTGTTCGACTAGTCCGGCGTTCGATTTCACTTATCAATTGAATGTACTGTTGTCAAGATGGGGTATTCTGCTGGAAATCTACACGATTTCTGTGGACTCATGTCATTGAGGCAAGGGAACCGTAGGAAAAGCGTGGTGAAGCGACTACTGTAGCTACTTCTGTCAATCTTCGACGCGGCTGATTTGTACTTCGGTGACTTCGGTCACCGCTGCTGCGAACGACTCGAGCTCGATTGTGGGCGCTGCGGCCATCGACGGGAGTGCATCAGGCGAAAGTGGGCTCGTGATCACTGCCGTTGTGAAGGTGGAAGTTGTTGTGTCTGTCAGCGTAACTGTCTGTTGAAGTAGTCTGAAAACAATTGAGGCCTTGCTATCGGCCCAGTTCGAACGGGCCTATGAATCTGCATCGTATTATTGATGCTATCACAAGATGGAAATGTATTTCGTCATTACGGCAAGCTCGAAATTTTCGGACACTGACAACACGGGTCGAATTTTCTTGGTCTGAGTGCTTTTGGTGCTAAGTCGGGTGGTCGATCTTGAGACCATTCTGGCGAGCGGTAATACGTGCACTTTTCACAACTGCATTGATGCCTGAAAGCCTCGTTCTTGAGCTGATCGACTAAGATATCCACCTTGTCCATCGCGTATGCTAGTTCTTGATACACATTATAGTGGTGTTGCAGGTCGAGACCTTGCTGATAATGTTCCAGAACCACGTGATTGGAATTACCTGGATCAGCCTTCATCGCAAGAAACCGTTCAATGTGATTATCTTGCTTCACACGATTCCTCTCCAACAGGTCATTCAAAACTTCATTCGCGACCGAATTTGGGGTCGCGTGATCTGTGAAAATATACAAGGGAATTGGATTATCGGAAACTCAACACATAACTCAATCATTTTTTACCTCTGAAAGTTCCATGCAGGTACGCAGCCATCGCATCATCCAGAGGAAGTTGTGAACATAGTTTTCTCGACCTTGACAGATTGCCACGTGAAGCGCATACATCTCTTTCACCGGGAGTGCTGCGACGAAGTCATCAATGTCGCTCGATGACCCAAACTCGGGTTCTGTTCTCTGCAAAAGTGCACTCCCCTCTCACTAACCCTCGCATATGAATAATAGTACTAGCTGACAACAACTAACCCTGTCAGCGGCAGGTACAAACACCGGGTAGATCTCATCGAAATTGACTTTCCTGCCAGCACTAAACAAGACCACACTCTACAATAAAATTAGTAAAAACAAATCGAAACAAGATCTATATCCTTACCTGGTTGGTATTTTTGTTGCCCGTTTTGTAAATGGGCGTTCCATCGCTTGCGTGGGTCTTCACAGGAGACGATAGCTGGCACGTATTACTTAGAACAAGGAACCAAGCTGTAGTTCATATATGTACCTACTTTAATGACATCGACGTCCCGACGACGATCCACCATGTTCCCAGTCCTCACTGCTCTTCGAATTCGCGAATGAAAAGCCTTCGTCGAAGTCCAAAAGCCGTGAGGAGTGACGAAAAATATGGACCAAACTTCTTGTCATTACTATGCTGCTGTATGCGGCAGGGCCGTGCCGTGTGACGACGTCCAAAGATGTGGACCAAATGTCTTGCTGTCAGTATGTGGAGTAGCATTTAAAGATGTGGACCAAATGTCTTGCTTTCAGTATGGGGGCTGGTTTAGAGATATGAATCAAATGTCTGGCGATCTGTATGAGGTCGATGGGTTCATGCAACCTCTCTGAATCAGCAGTACTGCCTGAGGCGGTGCTTGTCTAACAAAAATGGATACAGTCCTGCCTTTATACAGAGGTAGCGTGATCGCTTAGATGCAATGAATGTATATGAATGATACAACATGCAATAATGACCGCAATGTCCTTATATACGCTTAATTATTTTTTTGCACATTGTTTAATGCGTACCACGATGAACATGACATCCACCAGCAACCTCGAAACAGCAACAAACACGCCGACCAAAACGACACTGACGGCGCGCACATCGACCTGCTAGGTGTTGGACCAATGAAGAGTATGACGCCTGTCATGTAGCCGGAACCAAAGGCAACGTGCCGGACGTGACTTTCAGTGGCGAAACCGAACCGTACCGAAAATATGATAGTATGACAACAATCAGCCAGCACTGCGTGCGTAAAACCTAGCACGGCGCCTAGCGCGATGGAAGCTCGATAACCAGCATTTCAATTGACATTGCTACCCACACGATGGCGAAGACGACGGCCATCACGGAGAGCGTGAGAACTAGCACGACAACAGGACGACCAGCACGGTGCCCGTACGATGACAACCATGTCGAACAGCAATGCTACTAGCACGATGGCGAGGACGACGACCATCACAGCGAGCGTGGTGACCAGTACGGCGACCAACACGTCGCCCAGGAGGACGCGAACACGACGAGAGTGAGGAAAGAACGGCGACAGCACGACGAGGAGCGTGACTACCAGGTCGGCGAAAGGGACGACTAGCACGACGGTGAGCTTGTCGGCCAGCACGGCGACAACACGGCGGCCAGCACGACGACAGCACGCCGGAGAGCCGACAATCAGCACGGCGGCCACCACAACGAGGAGCGCGACTACTAGTTCGGCGAAAGTTGGTACCAGCACCACGATGAGCATAACGTCAGCACGGCGACAGCACGACGAGGAGCGTGACTACCAGTTCGGCGAGAGAGACGACTAGCACGACGGTGAGCTTGTCGGCAAGCACGGTGGCCAGCACGACGGAGAGCCGACAATCAGCATGGCGGCCAGCACGACGAGGAGCGCGACTACTGGTTCGGCGAAAGTGGGTACCAGCACTACGATGAGCATAACGTCAGCACGGCGACAGCACGACGAGGAGCGTGACTACCAGTTCGGCGAGGAGACGACTAGCACGACGGTGAGCTTGTCGGCCAGCACGGCGACAGCACGGTGGCCAGCACGGCGACAGCACGACGGAGAGCCGACAATCAGTACGGCGACCAGCACGACGAGGAGCGCGACTACTAGTTCGGCGAAAGTGGGTACCAGCACCACGATGAGCATAACGTCAGCACGGCGACAGCACGACGAGGAGCGTGACTACAGTTCGGCGAGAGAGACGACTACCAGGACGGTGAGCTTGTCGGCCAGCACGACGACAGCACGACGGAGAGCCGACAATCAGCACGGCGACCAGCACGACGACAGCACGACGGAGAGCCGACAATCAGTACGGCGACCAGCACGACGAGGAGCGCGACTACTGGTTCGGCGAAAGTGGGTACCAGCACCACGATGAGCATAACGTCAGCACGGCGACAGCACGACGAGGAGCGTGACTACCAGTTCGGCGAGAGAGACGACTACCAGGACGGTGAGCTTGTCGGCCAGCACGACGACAGCACGGCGGCCAGCACGGCGACAGCACGACGGAGAGCTGACAATCAGCATGGCGGCCACCACAACGAGGAGCGCGACTACCAGTTCGGCGAAAGTGGGTACCAGCACGACGATGAGCATAACGTCAGCACGGCGACAGCACGACGAGGAGCATGACTACCAGTTCGGCGAGAGAGACGACTAGCACGACGGTGAGCTTGTCGGCCAGCACGGCGACAGCACGACGGAGAGCCGACAATCAGCACGGCGACAGCACGACGAGGAGCGTGACTACCAGTTCGGCAAAAGTAGGGACCAGCACGACGATGAGCATAACGTCAGCACGGCGACAGCACGACGAGGAGCGTGACTACCAGTTCGGCGAAGGTAGGGACCAGCACGACGATGAGCATAACGTCAGCATGGCTACAGCACGACTGAGAGCTGAGGATCGGCGCGGCGGCCAGCCTAACGGCTAGTACGACGGCTAGCACGGCAGTTAGCACGACTAGAGCAGCATAGGCGATGTCTAGCATGACGACTAGCGATGAGCGCAACTGCGGCATGAAACCCCGTATGGTGGCGAACACCACGGCCACAATGACAATTCAGCGCTGCAGCAACGACGATAGTGACGACCAGCTGGAAGGGGCACCAACAGCGGACATGAGCACCAGCATCAACGGATAGCGCTGGTGATTGATCAGGACGACCCGTGCTTGAGCAGAACTCGGTGAATTGGAAAATGAGCTTCAATCCGCGGTTCGCGATAAATTGTGTTGGCTACCAGGATCGCTCCGAGCCATGTTGAAGTGCGAGCAGCGTGTGCTGATTGGCGGTTGCCACGACTAGCCAATCAGGACCAGGTATTTCAGTAGATTGCGATATTGATTGGCCTATTCATCGGAGCGAACCCAACGGGGAAAAGTTGGCGTTTGGTGATTGGTCTATCGATCGGAGCGAATCTAACTCATCACACGGGTTTTCGTTTAATGTAACGTTTAGCTAGCTCCTAATTCACTAGCTTTCTCCCCGAGTAAACTTAGATGTAATATCATCCGTAGTATTTGGTAGTTCCATTATGGTAAGCGCTACGTCGACGTCAACGCCGGCGCAAGTGAGCCAGCTATGACCATGAATTCGCGCGACCATATAAAACTAGCACTGATGTGTTGAGTGGTGGTATTGACATATCCTTATCACCATGAACCAACGAGCGCAGGAATCGCTCTTGCCATCGTTGTCTATGACACCAGTACCAACCAGCACAAGTAGCTGGACGCCGGAAGCTGCCGATCGGCTAGTGTGGGTGTGTGGGGTCTTCCGGGCCTTGCCGAGCCTGCACCACCACGGACGCGACCACCGCCACTGTGGCCGAAGCTAGCTCGGTACAGGCAAGGCCAATTGCATCGTATGTGATGGCGGTATTGCCGGCATAAGTAACAGGACACCGAACGTTGTGTTATCATCGAGGTGGCTATCGACATCATACTTTTAGGTTGTAATCAAAAGCGGGGGTGCACAACGTGGAGAAGTTGAAGTGCAACGGAAGCTGGCGGAGTAGACGCTCTTGAAACCGCGCGAGTTGGCAGGATCGCCTCGTGTCGTGCACTTTGTCGTATGCAAGGCGGGCATATTGAGACCCCTTAAATTTGTAGTAACGGTTTTAATCAATATCAACATCGCGAAATCGTTGTCGTGCTTTGTTTCCGTGGAGGTTGCCATCGTCATTTTGCATTTGCATGTTATTGAAATGAAGAGCTAATTGATTTGTGTAACATGTCCATCAGTAGTTGGATTTCCCTGTAATACTTGACGGGGCCAATTACAGTTCTGCAAACCACTATAAAAGCTTTCCTCGAAAATATGTATGCAATCAGCATAGCAGCGTCAAGATCATATGATCGAGGTTGGCTTGATCCCCGTGTCGGACGACGAGCCGCTGGTGACCATCGAGTGCAAGGCCGACCTATGCGCCAAACCTTAGTCGTTGCAGCGACACCGGTAGTTCCTGGACATCCAGGAACGCTACATTAAAAATGAGGAGCGAAGGTCAAACGCATCCAGTCGGTGCCGCTAATTATCGACGAGCACTAGAGATAGTAGACCCAACCGACCACGGCATACACGGTACAAACTACTAGATGCACATCCGCTTCTTGCTGAACCGCAGGCATCTCAAGATCAACTCTTGCGTCACCACTCGCACGCCATGGTGGACGAGCTTGTTCTCGAGTCGGAATCTAGCATTTAGATGATGCAGATATCGGAGCGCCTCGACATGTCTTACGCGGGTATTAACGCCACAGCCATTAGAAACCGGACCTTGGTACGCTGCCGGCACGCCGCCAGATCCTTCCTGTAGCCTCCTACTCGGTTCTGCAGCTAATTCATGCGTGTCTGCACCCCAACTGCGCCGCTGTGGGAACTGGAAGGCACCGATGCCTTCGGTACTTGTGCGAATGATTTTAGGTTAAGATGGGGTGGTCTTCGCGGTGTCCGGGTAGTTCACAAATAATTGCATGACTCATTTTGTTCATAACATTTACGTTAGAAGCTTTGTGTGGCCGTAAATCGAGTCAATCTACTGTTTTTCTTGGTGTACCAGTAAGCAATCTGTACTTTGGCAGACCACAAAACCCAAACGGGGATTTCTTGATTGAGCTGTCAAACAGCACAGAACCGACGTCTGCAATCTTTGCGGTGGCGCCAACATAACTTGCTTGTGGTGACGACTTGAGTTAATCTCGGTGCGCTTGTGGCGAAAATTTCGAGAGCGTCATTAGTGGACGCGTCAAACACGAGGTTATTGGAATAAACAACCGTGCTTGCTTGCATAGCAGCCTTCGTAGTGCTGCACATCTGGCGAATATCATCTTCGCAAACGGCAACCTTTGTAAGTCTTGGATGTGTGGTTGTCGCTTCAGAAATATACAACTTCGACAGTGATGCAAGCTGGCTCTGGATTTCGATACCAATCACCACCCCGACCTGTGTCTCCAATGCTACTTGCACGATTACATTTCCGATGCCTGATCCATTATCAAGGAAAACATCGGTCGCTTTCAATGGAGGGAAGGCAGATAGAATTGCAGACACTCCAATAGGTAATATTTCACCAGGTGAAAGTCTGGCGAGCTGCTGTGGCTTGAATAAAGTTGTTGCAGCGAAACAGTCTTGAATATGTCTGCAACGATGCGATGGACATCCTGAAAGCCGGTATTTGTGCTACTGGGTCTTCGTACATTCTGTCTTCTGATGCTGAACTGCTTGGGGAATCGGGCAAGATTTGCTCCATACGTTCGCTTCAATGTCTTTAGACGAATTTGAAGTTGTCGCTTGGATTTTCCTGTCGACGCCATACCCTGCCACACGCGTTTCCAGTTTGTCTTGTGGCTTCATCTGCCTGCGTGTTGGCAAGAGCAAACAGCAGCCGGTCTTCAGCGTCCGAGAAATCAGCCATCTTGTATCCAACAACCAAAACAAAACTGAAGGAATTGTTTCTCTTTGATATTTGGTCCACAACTGCTCGATCAATCAAATGCTGGTATTTATGCTAATAGTACGTTGAAGTCGGTCATTCTTGAAGCTAAAACTCAATCTGAACGACACGTGTCTGGTTCATTGAAAGGCGCGCCAACTCTAACTTTTCCCCGTTGGGTTCGCTCCGATGAATAGGCCAATCAATATCGCAATCTACTGAAATACCTGGTCCTGATTGGCTAGTCGTGGCAACCGCCAATCAGCACACGCTGCTCGCACTTCAACATGGCTCGGAGCGATCCTGGTAGCCAACACAATTTAGCGCGAACCGCGGATCGAAGCTCATTTTCCAATTCACCGAGTTCTGCTCAAGCACGGGTCGTCCTGATCAATCACCAGCGCTATCCGTTGATGCTGGTGCTCATGTCCGCTGTTGGTGCCCCTTCCAGCTGGTCGTCACTATCGTCGTTGCTGCAGCGCTGAATTGTCATTGTGGCCGTGGTGTTCGCCACCATACGGGGTTTCATGCCGCAGTTGCGCTCATCGCTAGTCGTCATGCTAGCCATCGCCTATGCTGCTCTAGTCGTGCTAACTGCCGTGCTAGCCGTCGTACTAGCCGTTATGCTGGCCGCCGCGCCGATCCTCAGCTCTCCGTCGTGCTGTAGCCATGCTGACGTTATGCTCATCGTCGTGCTGGTCCCTACCTTCGCCGAACTGGTAGTCAGGCTCTCGTCGTGCTGTCGCCGTGCTGACGTTATGCTCATCGTCGTGCTGGTCGTCTCTTTTGCCGAACTGGTAGTCACGCTCCTCGTCGTGCTGTCGCCGTGCTGACGTTATGCTCATCGTCGTGCTGGTCCCACTTTCGCCGAACTGGTAGTCGCGCTCCTCGTCGTGCTGGTCGCCATGCTGATTGTCGGCTCTCCGTCGTGCTGGCCACCGTGCTTGCCGACAAGCTCACCGTCGTGCTAGTCGTCTCTCTCGCCGAACTGGTAGTCACGCTCCTCGTCGTGCTGTCGCCGTGCTGACGTTATGCTCATCGTGGTGCTGGTACCAACTTTCGCCGAACTAGTAGTCGCGCTCCTCGTTGTGGTGGCCGCCGTGCTGATTGTCGGCTCTCCGGCGTGCTGTCGTCGTGCTGGCCGCCGTGTTGTCGCCGTGCTGGCCGACAAGCTCACCGTCGTGCTAGTCGTCCCTTTCGCCGACCTGGTAGTCACGCTCCTCGTCGTGCTGTCGCCGTTCTTTCCTCACTCGTCGTCGTGTTCGCGTCCTCCTGGGCGACGTGTTGGTCGCCGTACTGGTCACCACGCTCGCTGTGATGGTCGTCGTCCTCGCCATCGTGCTAGTAGCATTGCTGTTCGACATGACCGAACAGCAATGCTACTAGCACGCATTGCTGTTCGAATAGCACGGTGCCAGTGTCATCGTACGGGCACCGTGCTGGTCGTCCTGTTGTCGTGCTAGTTCTCACGCTCTCCGTGATGGCCGTCGTCTTCGCCATCGTGTGGGTAGCAATGTCAATTGAAATGCTGGTTATCGAGCTTCCATCGCGCTAGGCGCCGTGCTAGGTTTTACGCACGCAGTGCTGGCTGATTGTTGTCATACTATCATATTTTCGGTACGGTTCGGTTTCGCCACTGAAAGTCACGTCCGGCACGTTGCCTTTGGTTCCGGCTACATGACAGGCGTCATACTCTTCATTGGTCCAACACCTAGCAGGTCGATGTGCGCGCCGTCAGTGTCGTTTTGGTCGGCGTGTTTGTTGCTGTTTCGAGGTTGCTGGTGGATGTCATGTTCATCGTGGTACGCATTAAACAATGTGCAAAAAATAATTAAGCGTATATAAGGACATTGCGGTCATTATTGCATGTTGTATCATTCATATACATTCATTGCATCTAAGCGATCACGCTACCTCTGTATAAAGGCAGGACTGTATCCATTTTTGTTAGACAAGCACCGCCTCAGGCAGTACTGCTGATTCAGAGAGGTTGCATGAACCCATCGACCTCATACAGATCGCCAGACATTTGATTCATATCTCTAAACCAGCCCCCATACTGAAAGCAAGACATTTGGTCCACATCTTTAAATGCTACTCCACATACTGACAGCAAGACATTTGGTCCACATCTTTGGACGTCGTCACACGGCACGGCCCTGCCGCATACAGCAGCATACTAATGACAAGACGTTTGGTCCACATTTTTAAGTTACTCCGCACTGACGTGCTTCATACTGATGACAACCTACGCTGACTAAAAGTTGCCACACAATTGGCCGCCGTGCTGACTGAAGGCAGTCGTGCTAGTTGGATATGCTACGCTCGCATTGGCTGCCATGCTTCTGGATACATTTTTGTTGTCAGTAGACACACGATCGCTGCCACGGGTCGAATATATCATTTCTACCGCACGTACTGTGCTCGGCGGCGCTAGTCGTCACGTTGTTTGTGGCGGATGACCGCCTTGTCGGTGGCCGTCTCGTTAACTCTTGATACTTGAAAAGGGACGTAACTGGTAGCCGTCACGCTAGTTGCCTCTGGTCGGCTAGCTCATTACTGCTGTGCTTATCAAGTAAAAAAATCACTTGTTGCCGGCAAAAACTGTGTTCAAGTTTGCTGGAGTGACTAAGTGTGTCTTTTACGACATGATAAAAACATGTTTTATAAATTATCGTTTTTATTGCTTTAGTGATAACTACGTCGAGGGCGATAAATTTGGTGTAGTAGCACCAGCTTGTGCACTGCTTCGACGCTTACGTTCCTTAAGATATACCGCTTGAGCTTTGTACACCGGAGAACCACGCTTCATGTTTCCGTCAATAGTGTACACGTTCTTTGGTAGATAATAAGAATGGAATTTTTGCCAGCATGTCCAGTCAGAACGTTGACACAAATGTGGTTTTGATGTATCAACTTGGTATGTTCGCTTGCACAACGAGACTCGATGTTTTTCGCAGTAATCTGTCTTCTGGGTCGCATCTCGACATTCAAATCGACACACAGCGCACTGGCGCATTGTGCGACTTCTTCCTTTTAGTATTGTTGACGACTCCTTTGCTGTGC